>JAVYIG010005610.1:0-133399 GCA_035222895.1 Strongylocentrotus droebachiensis | reverse complement strand
CCTCCCTCTGCGTTCGCGCCTGTTTTTTTTTTTTTTGGGGGGGGGGGGGGGGGGGGGTTAGAGCACATTTTTTTTTATTTTTTGTGTCTCAAAATTTGAAAATTTGGCCGGTCGATATTCCGTTTTGTTGGGGGGGGGGGGGGGGTAAGGTCAGCTTTTTGGGTCACCCATTACCATCATTTTTTTTTTTTTATATTTTTTTATTTTTTTATTACAAAAACGAAAAACAAAGGTTTTTTTTCTTCTCCAAAACACACACATAAAAAAGCTTAAAGGGGGTGGGTGGGGGGTTGAACCCCCCCTCCCCTTTTTTTTTAATTTTAGGTTGTGTGTGTTTTATTTTTTGTGTCTCAAAATATGAAAATTTGGCCGGTCGATGTTTCTTTTTTTTTTTTTTTTTTTTTTGGTGGGGGGGGGGGGGGGGGGTGGGGGGGGGGGATGTCAGGTCATTTTTTTGGGTCACCCATTACCACAATTTTTTTTAATTCTTTTTATTATTATGTTTTTTTTTATTACCCCAAAAACCCAAAGGGGGCTTTTTTTCTTCAAAACACACACATAACAAAAATTAAAGGGGGTAGGGGGGTTCAACCTCCAACACCCCCCCCCCCCCCCTCCTCCCCCGCGTTCGCGCCTGTTTGGGGGGTGGGGGGGGGGGGGGGGGGTTAGAGCACATTTTTTCAATTTTTTGTGTCTCAAAATTTGAAAATTTGGCCTGTCGATATTCCGTTTTGTTGGGGGGGGGGGGGGGGTAAGGTCAGCTTTTTGGGTCACCCATTACCATAATTTTTTTTTTTTAATTTTTTTATTACAAAAACGAAAAACAAAGGGTTTTTTTCTTCTCTAAAACACAAACATAAAAAAGGTTAAAGGGGGTGGGGGGGGGGGGGGGATTCAACCCACAATCCCCCTCCCCCCTCTCCCCCTGCGTACGCGCCTTTTTTATGGTGGTACACAATTATTAAAAATCGTTATATTGCAGCCGTCTCTGAACCGATTTTGATCAAACAAAGATGATTTTGTCATTTAAATATTATGTTCTTTTAAATTTGACACTCAGTTTTTCATTATCTCACACAAAAATATTTTGTGTTGCGCCCTCTGCACAGAACTCAACAATCTCTTTAATCACAATTATAATTAATAAATGACACATATTTGTAACGCGTAGAACCTCTTCTTTCAGTCAATGCAACTCATATGATGCATATTTCACGCATGAGTGATTAAAAACAATTTGAAGAGATGGTACCAAAAAGCCATTTGGCGGGCAGTATCTGAATTTCAAAAAGAAAATCACATTTCTAAAAAGTTTATTCCCCCACCCCCTTTCATATGACACCTCAATCAGGAAAAATGAACCAGGAATAACAAAAGTTCTGTTGGTTTAAAGAAATACTTGCATTTCTATAATTTGATTAAACGAATTCGTTTTCACTTGCTGCCTGTCGTAGCAAAAACGGAGTTGACAAAAGACACCGTTTCGTTGACGATCAGCTATCCACAAAAAAGACGACAGACTTGATGCATGACTGATCGTCAACACAACGGAGTTAAGTCTCACATCTAACAGAAATTAATTTGCATGTTATGGTAATTATTATTTATGTCAGCCATTGTCGTATACCTTTCAAAGCAATTAGAGTTTGAACATCTATTCAGATCAACAACGTGGAATTTTCTGTGAAAAGCCACTTCCTTTCATGTGAATAAGTCTCCGGACTGTGAACCACAAAGTATGAAATTTGAATCGCTGTCGGAGCAATAAATGTTTTTTTGGCGAAATATTAATCTGCATGTGCCACACCCTACCCCGGTGAGGTCTGAGCACCATAATGGCCGCCGTGCTAAAGCCGGGGTAACAATAACGGAGGGCCAGACATAAGCGCCAATGCGCTATACAAGACTCCGCTATTATAAGTAGAAATGGTAATAATATTTCTTCAGACAAAGGATCATAATGTAAAAAAATAAACATGCATATCATAAAATCAGTTAATAAGCGCAGAATTCGAGACTTACCCGCATTACCAGCCTCATGAAAGCTGGCACGACGACGTCTTATTGGGGCTATACATGGGAGTATTATGCGCTATTATAATATTTACACATATTGCTTTGGGAGTGTCATTTTCGATTGCTGGATCTGCTGCAACGCAAAGGTAGCTCGCTAGACGTCACTACCAAATTAGCCAATCAGCTGTTAATGACGTGAAACTATCGAGAAAAGTACTATTTTTACCCTTTGTACTCGCAATCTTGTTTACTTTTTGGATAAAAACGCATCCCTAGTGATCTAGAAGTGCATTCACACAAATAAATATTTGGGTATGTATGTAAGAGTATGTATGTAAGATTTTATTGACTCTATCGACCCCCTCTCGGGTTATGAGAGTACAAACATATTTACAACATAGTATCAATATAACAATCGTATAACAATGATAAACATGTGATAACATGAAAATTGATAAACATATTATGATAATATGAACAAAGACAAACATGTGATAATATGAACAATAATAAACATGTGATAATATGAACAATAATAAACAGTGATAATATAAACAATGATAAACATGTGATAATACGAACAAATAAACATATTTACAAATCAAGGCGAACTGGGCAATTCACCCTCCTACCGCTACGAGTGTGCCTACAACATTGCTTATTTGTGAGCTATCATTTACAGTATTACCATCTACTCTTGACTCTTTTGAAAAATGTGACATTATATTTCTAACAAATTTGGCTAATTTCTTTAGCTGGCAAGCGTGAGCTGAATTAAAAACTTTATCCATGTGCAACGCACTTGGTCTTAATTAAGCTACTACCACACAAGTTATTTGGTATATACATTTTTCTCTCATTTTGAAAGAATGGACATACAAAAATATAATGAAATTCATCACCAATATCTGTTGGTGTACAGAGTGGGCATTGCAAATCATCTACTACATTTGCCTCAAATCTACCTTTATTAACTGGTAATCTATGTGTTCTGCATCTAAATTTACTTAAAGTTATTGCTTCTTTCTGACATAATATCTGCAGGTATTTTTCATAAACCAACTCATTCTTAAACATCCTATAGTTTGTGCAAATACGATTTGACCGGGTAGCTGCGCTCCATTCCTGAATAGACATGTCAGAAAGCCTAGTTTTCATAGTATTCATAATCCAGGCAGCACTATATCCTCCTCCTTGAGCTTGCCAGACGTTCCCAAGTACTGCATAGTCAAAACTGTCTGCAAGAAACTCAACCCATTGTGATTTTATATTAATTAAACTTTGTCCTTCACTTTGCAACTGCAACAGAAACTTAAAAAGAATCAATGAATACTTTGATTGCTTCCCTTTAACTAATCTAACCCAATATCCAATTATTCTACACTTAATTTTATCGAGTATTTTACCACGTCCTGTTTCACCATAAACCATGCAGTCAGGTGTGCACTTATTTACAAACAATATCGTTCTTAAAGATTTTCTTTGGAAAACTTCAAGTTGATTTATACACTCATATAGCCCCAGACCTCAGCACCATATAATAGAATTGGCAAAACTAAGTGATCAAATAAATGACACTGTGTATCAACAGATGAATGCAACCTTTTTGCCTTTACTAACATTCCTTTCGAGCTTGTGTGACCTGTTTAGCAATTGCTTTTTTAAAGTTACCATTATAATTAAATGTCACTCCTAAATATACAAAGTCATAAATAACTTCCAGTACACCACCATCATAAACGAATTCTGGAATTCTTCTAACTTTCCCACGTTAAAAAACAACAATTTTCGTTTTGCTGGCATTAACAGTTAAGTGCCAAGTATCAGAATAATCTTTCACTGCGTTTAGGGCTTTTTGCAACTCTTCAGGAGTTTCTGCTAGAATAATTGTGTCATCAGCATATAACAAAGAAAATAACTCTTGATATATTTCAATACCATCAAAAGGCAACTTATTTGTAATAATAGTATACACAAATTCCAAGCCCTTGTACGAGTTTCCAATAGATTGTTGGAAATCATTCAAATAAATTGCAAACAAGAGAGGTGAGAGGTTTTCACCTTGACGCACTCCAATACTGCATGTAAATAAACTGGACATATCTCCCTCGTTAGCAACACATGATTTAGCACACATGTACATGTTCCTTATAACATTAAAAATCTTGCCTTTTACTCCCATTCTAAACATTTTAATCCACGATGCTGCACGGTCAACCAAATCAAAGGCTTTCAATAAATGCACAATAAAGGCGTTTAGAATTCTGTAAATAAACATCAATAATAGACTTTAAAACATACACATTATCTGTGATTGAATTGTTGGACCGGAAGCCAGCTTGCTCTTCTCCTAACAAACTCTCATCCTCAAAAAAATGAGTTCAAAATTGATGTAAACAGCTTACCTTAAGCCCCTTTCACACCGGATCTGCGTAGAGTTGCGTAGTGTTGCGTACCGACTACGCCGAAGTTAGGCTGCGTACTCATGAATAAATAAAGATTGCAAGGTCAGCATAATAGGGCAATGTACATCAGACAAACATCTATCAAAAATATCAACATTAAATTCTTTTACTAATGGAAATAATCGTTTTGACATAATAGCATAATCAACAGTGCTACGGCCACCATTCTTATTAAAACAGGTATACTTTCCAATAGTGTGATCACTACCTGCTCTACCATTCACAATTCTTAAATCATACTCAAATAGGGAAATAAACTTTAACACTCTAGTGACACACTTAACTAAATACATTAACTCATTAAATTGAGATCGATAACGCACAGGAATGAGTTTTGTTAATTTGACATTATAGTGACATGGCAAACGAGTATTTTTAATTAGTGAGTTATTTAACCTAATGTTGTGAGTAAATCGCTTCATCTCAACAAGTGAGTAATGCTTCAATTACTCAGTCAGTCAGGTTATATCGCCGTTCTTACGGCCCTTTTTCTGCCGCTGGTCCTTCCCGGCAACGCCGGAGCCGGTCACGAGATCCGCGCCGGAGCTCTCGGCAGCGGTGCCGTCAGTGGTGCCGGTCACGTTAGTGTCAAAACCATGTATTTCCATGTCGAGAAATACGATAAAAAACCACCAAGATGATTCACAAAAGTACAACGACCGAGGTCCAATCAACAAATGTATGTCCAAATATAAATCGGATAACGTCTGATTGCGGAGATTTCGACGGTTTCTGTGCGACGAAATCCTAGTGTTTTGCACAAAGAAAAATTGCGGAACAATAATGATCAGTGCATGCACGGGCGGGTTCTCATATATTCTCGAACGAGAATTATGAAGTAAAATTGTGAGTTTGTATGTTTGTCACTGTAAAAATTTCAGCACTAGATCTAGATTCTATATCTAATCGGTAGCCTTAAAGTAGATATTCATCGATTTTAAAAACTAACTTTATTTTCATTATTGCAAAGTTGAAAACTTTGATTCGACAAGGTGATCAAAATTCAATGCTTGGAAACATTCGAAGTAATGATTATTATAAATTACAAAACGCTTAAATACAGCCCCGGCATAGCACCTGAAGAGCTCTCCGAACGCTGCTGAGATGTGTGAGATCACAGTATGGACATGATTTGCACAAGCAGACGATATCCCATGACATCTCACACATTTTTAGTGCCTGTGTTTTATCTTCTCTTGAGTTCTTTCTCTTACTTCACTACCGTCAGGCTAAATGGATAATCTATTGCCTCACTCTAAATCCCGCGCATGGTTTCATTTTGATGACAAATGCAGCGATACAAAAATAAAGGAATCTGTCGCTTGTAAACAAAATAAGACGCCATTGTATATTCAGCTGCACACACCGCGGTATGTTCGGCGTTTCAAGAGGGAACAAATGCCGTCCTTAATATCATTCCGGGGGGTTTTCAATTTGAAAGTCTGGTTTCTTTCATTATTAATCAACCCCTATTCTATATTTACAAGCAAAATATTTTAGTCATCAGAATCGGGTCATATCCCTTTTGAATGGTTTGACATGCCATTACATTTATGTACACTAAACTCATTATAATTTGACAAATAATAACGTTGCAATTATGTTCATTCTTTATGGGATGTCGTCTGCTTGGGCAGTATTGGTCCATATAGTGACGTCATAAAAACATCATTATTTTTCAGGCGAATCTCTCGTATATCCCAGCTGCTATGGAGGTGGTTGTATTTGTAGTTTTATAAATCACCCGATATGTAGTTGACCTAAAACTTGTCCGATGGCCATCTGTTAGCTTCCCAGTTTCTAGTGATACATTAATTGACATATTTGTGATTTTCTTTGAGTTTCACCTTAAACCTGTTTTAGAAAAAGTCTGAATAAAATTCAAGGGATCCCCTTCAGTAATATTACTACTTACTGATTCAAATTAAGAAAAATCAAATCTACTTAAACTTATTCTGTGGCTCGTCAGCCGCTAAAAAAGTGACGATCGGGTACGTACGTACGATCACGAACGCATACGAATATTCATCAGCGAAATATTTACGCGTATGCAAAGAGTAAGATAGCTCCTAAGACGAGTACAGCTTCGTACAGCTTGTTTGTTTACTCATCCAACGAATAAAGAGTCTGTGACATATTAGGGACCAAAAAGCCACTCTACACACTTGTGAATATTTGTACTCATTCGGCCGCTAAAATTGGAGAATACTCCAATTAACTTACATGTACTTTAATGAGTAAAAAAGACTCATCGAGAAAAAGTTCGGGTCACATACTCGTTTTAAATATTATGTGTGTAAAATTTCACTTAAACAAGGGTGGTGTATTCACCAAATGTGTAAAATAATACATTTTTAAAGATATATTCTCTCGACTGAATGAGTGAGCTACGATTTTTACTCACCATACTCAGTTCCGTTTTTTGTGTGTGTTGAAGCCTTCAGGATGGGATAAGTTATGCCTTATTTTAATCCTGAGGTGCAGTTTGCAGATAAAGTCAATTTTTTATAATGTTCCAATGGGTTTAAGAGGGTATGCAAAGTAGTCATAACAAACTAAGCGAACAGTATATCGTACGCCACACTCGTCATAATGTTAACGAACCGCTTTTACAACAATATCATTGATATTTAATATAGGATTTCCCGACCAAACTCGCGAGTTTGTCATTCAAATTAATTTGTCTCGCGTTCAAATTCGACGGCTTTAGTCAGGTATATCTCGGGTTTATATTCCCTTTTCTAGTTTTCAAATCTATGATATTTTCGTTAGAATCTACGTATGTTTCATTCAAATTAATGAACAATGTGCTTCTTTCGCTATTTGGTCATTCGATTTGGCGCAACACGATTTTCTGACAACGCGACGGTGTACTTCTAGCATTCTAATTCATTTGTAGCATTCAAATTAGCACTTTGTGCACTTAAATTGATGGTCAATATACATTTCACGTTTATTACACACTTGTTATAGCTCATTCTTTTTCTTTCAAGATTGCTTTTTCATATGTATTTCATCATATTTCATTTTCTTGCATTTATACACTTATACTCATTAGATTTATCTGATATTCATCAGCATTTAAGTTTGATTGTTAAAAAGAAAAAAACGACTTGCATCTACGGACCTGATTGTCTCAGTATATTTGTAAATGTTCATGTAAGGAAGTTGTTTGTCTTATGTTTCATCATAAATTTATCATAATTTCATCATAATTTCATTATGAAAGAAGGGTACAATATTGTGACTGGGGTAGGGACTAGAGTCAACAATTTGAACATGGCTCTTGATTTAGCCATGTCTTTAGCCATCGATCTGCTGGCGGGCAAGTTAACTATGAAACTCTTAAAGAAAAACAGAGGGTTGTGCTGGGCATAAGAGACGATGTGAATTACTTTTGTAAAATTCCGAGTCTGTAGTAAATAGGGGCGATTGAGGGTACCCAATCCTTTCCCGAGTACATGAACATGTCCGTGCAGAAATGCCATATCCCTTGATTTTGCCCCTTCTTTACTTTATGTCTGACTACACCCATCTGCATTGTCCTGAACATAAATAAATGGAATAACAGCTTAGACCCCAATGGCAAATCATACATTTTAACTGCATTATTTAAAAACTGTAAAAGTTTGTTGCAATTCTTCTCCCTAACATTACTAACTTGAATGAAAAATATTACGAATACGAATGACAGGTGTTAATTTGAATGATGAAAATTACGCTTCGACAAGTGAATATTAATTTGATTGCTAGTTGAGCAGTTTCTAAATTGAATGACAGATCTATGAAACCCTTAGACCAAAATCCTAAATTAAATACAAAAACTTGAAAATTGAATGATAATTGGCATGGCAAAGCCGATCTGCGCTAACTTAAATGCAAAGTAAATGAATTCGAATGACAAACACGCGAATTTGGCCGGGAAATCCTATAATTAAACAGTTAGTAAAAATAAACCTACTTAACTTTGTAATACAATGAAATACTTTGTTGAAATTTGGGGAGTTTGAAGTGGTGTAAACGATTCATGAATATTTATAAAATTTGCTTCCCTCGGCAATATGTTTGCCTGTCTTGAATGGTTAAGTACAGTAGGGAGGATGTTAGAATTAGCCATAATTAAAGATAAAGTTGAGTTCTGGTCATGTGATTGCATTGTGAAAGAAAAGGTGTGGAATTGATCAGAAAAAAGTTAATCATGTAGCATGTAAATATTGGTGTGTACTGCAAGGTTTTGGAGTCATCAAAATCATAATAAATTTGGTCCAGTCTTGGTAAAGTAACAAGTACTGTGCACAGAAAGATGTATATGGAACTACACAAATGGTGTCGAGCCTACTTACCTTGATTTCCTTATCTTTCTACGCTAATTACTCAGCCAGTTTAAATTTTGTACCAAAAATGTTTGGCAAATGACATTTATTTGTAATCTTGAACATTCAGAGTAAATTTCGTTTGATTCTGTAAGAATTCTTTTTTTTTTGTACCAGAACTCAAGTTTGTCTTTAACTAATCAGAACTGAACGTGATTTCAGTCATGGGTACTTAATTTTCTTTTTTGAAGTTTCACTTAGACATTTAAAAGAAATAGTGTTTGAGAATTTATTGTAATATGATTATTTCTATTTATTATGTTTACTTGCCTTATCTAGTTTCTGCAGATCCTTAATTGTCCTACACGGGTGGGTTGTTGGTACTGCATGGGGTCAAATATAAGGGGGGGGGGGGGAGAGAAACAGTCTACCCGCGTGTAAAACGGCTATTGATATGAAGAGCAAGGTACTCGTGATATACATGTACAATTCATTTGATGACAAGTTTGTTAATAGTTAATAATTGACTTTGAACGTTGAAGTAGTTAAACCGACGAAGGCAAAGTCTTACTATTTCAAAATACATAACAAGCATTAATATGCCAATTGTGATTAAAAAGCCCACCGCACACTACACGATCGAACAAAGGGCAATTGTATTAGATAGGAAATCTAAACAAGCTTCATCTTCCTGATTTAGGTTGTAAATTATGATACAAATACTAACAACATGGATGTTAGTGTATTTGACTATTATAAATTAAAGCCGAATCGGCTTGAAATCGTAAAAAATGGAATTACTGACGTTCTTTCCCCAATATCTTCTTGAGATGTGTATAGTTTATCGTGATTTTTGTTCTCGATTTGATAGGGGTGATTGTTTGGGAGAGTTGTCCTTATGGCTAGGGGGTAGTTACAGGGGCTTGGGTCCCGTGGGGCTAAGTGGGGGGGGGGGATTACCTTGGTCTAACCCTTGTGTCACTCAACAGAAGTAAAACATGCTCCTCTGTCATGTCTACTATCTTCTGTCAAACAGATAGGGATGATAAAGTATAATTGTATTAATAATGATAATGATGATGAAAGTTACAATGATGATAACAATAATTATGATAATAGCAGGAACAAAAAACAAAACAATAACAGCCAGAATAATATTAATAATAAATAATAATAATATGATATAGCCTATTTAATGTAGTTCCATGCGGAATTGATTCTCAGCTTTAAAAATAATAGTAGCATAATTAAGAAGACAATATATGATTAAATAATGAATTAAACACAAAACATATTTAGAAATATTTAGAAATATACATAGTACAAAACAAGACAAATTGTAATTGGTGTGATGCCCGTGTAGACAAATTAATAATCTGCAGGAACTAGATAAGGCAAGTAAACAGAATAAAAAGAAATTATCATATCAATATGTATTGCCTCAAGTATACAAAAATGGACTGAAATTAGACGATCTCAAACGTTGACGCCCCTTTTGAATTCTGAGAAAGATATTGTAAAACTGATTACATTACAAAATTAGTTTAACCTGTTAATGACTTCAAATAGACTCTCTCTCTCTCAAAATATATGTATATAATTAATGATTACAGGCTGCAACATATTATATTTAAATTCTGAAGTGCTCTAAAGTGCAAAGTTTCACCATATCGAAATGGAAAATTTACTTGCTTTGTCGCTCCGCAAATCTTTTTTTTTCTCTCTAAATATGGCAACTTTAATCTAGCTGTAAGAACGATTGTGTAAGTTCAGATCAGAATATGATTGGCCTGTGTGCTTGAATGGGTTCTAATCGAAAAGCTAATTTCTAAATCACAAAAATGTCTCTCTCCCTCTCGTTTGCGATGCGACCTCGCAAACAAATTGTTATAATGCAAAATGTGAAATATTTAGCATTGGACGCATGTGTGTATTGGGGGGGGGGGGGGGGGGTAGTTGAAGGAATGAACTGACACAGGGTCCACCCCTCCTCCATCCCCGGTCGTTTTTTGTTTTAGGTAGACGGAAGGCAATTTTCGATAGGGGAATTATTCTATCCTAAGCACGTGACATAAATGGACATAAAATACAGGTTTATTAGATACGTTCCATCGTTGCAGTCTGAAGACTGAATTTACAAGGACTAGAAATAAATATAAGACATTTTAAAAACCCCACAGTTAAAACATGAAACATAGACACCGCACACGATTTCAGTAATATAATAGTTATGGGTACTCAATTTTGTTTTTGAAAGATGTCATTTAGACATTAACAAAATATGCGTTTGAGATTCGATTAGGATATGATAATTTCTGTTTATTCTGCTTACTTGCCTTATCTACTTTCTGCAGATCACTAATTTTCCTAGACGGGTGGGTTGTTGGTTCTGCATGGGGTGAAATATGGGGAAGGACAGAAATAGCCTACCTGCGTGTTAAACGACTATTGCTATGAAGAGCAATGTGTTCGTGATATACATGTACAATTCATTTAATGACAAGATTGTTTATAGTCAATAATTGAATTTGAACTTTGGAGAAATTTAACCGACGAAGGCAAAGTCCTACTATTTCAAAATACAATCATTTACATGTCAATTGTGATTTTTAAAAAAACCGACCGCACACTACAAGGTCGAACAAAAGGCAATTGTATTAGATAAGAAATCCAAACAAGCATCATCTTCCTGATTTAGCTTGTAAATTATAATAAAGTTACTAACAACCTAAATTTTAGTGTATTTAACTTGTCTCTAGTCATAAATTAAAGCCGAATCGGCTTAAAATCATTAGACAATCGAATAAGCCAGTTCGTAAATACTATCTGTGCATGGGCAGATAAATGTCATTCATTCTCAAATTGTATAACCCATCGAGATGAATACTGGTATCGTTCTCATGAAAGTTATGTAATCAGTATTTAGTTATGCACAACATTAAAGTACATTTATCTGATACACAGGTATAAGTATCCTTCTCAAGAGGCAAACAAAAGGTATCCATAAAGCAAATCCATCACTTCGGCAGTGATTATTCTAAAATGCACAAGTGGGACGCATCCACCGTGTAAAAGATTTGTGGATATGTTGGGGTCATGCCGAAGCTATTTACAAACTGGCTTATTACTGACGTAAGTGATGTTATTTTCCCAATATTTTCTTGAGCTGGGAATACTTTATTGTGAATTTTGTTTCGATATGTCAGGAGGTGATTGTTCGGGAGAGTTGTCTTAATGGCTAGGGGTTAATTACAAGGGCTCGGGTCCGGGGGGGGGGGGGTGTAAGGGAGGGAAGGGGATTAACTTGGTCTAACCCTTGTGTCACTAAACAGAAGTAAAACATGCTCCTCCGTCATGTCTACTATCTTCTGTCAAACAGATAGGGATGATAAAGTATAATTATATAAATAATGATAATGATGATAACAATAATTATGATAATAGGAGGAACAAAAAACAAAACAATAACAGCCAGAATAATATTAATAATAAATAATATTAATATAATATAGCCTATTTAGTGTAGTTCAATGCGGAGTTGATTCTCGGCTTTAAAAATAATAGTAGCATAATTAAGAAGACAATACATAATTAAATAATGAATTAAACACAAAACATATTTAGAAATGTGTAGAAATATACATAGTACAAAACAAGACAAATTGTAATTGTTGTGATTCCGGTGTAGAAAAATTGATAATCTGCAGGAACTAGATAAGGCTAGTAAACAGAATAAAAAGAAATTATCATATCAATATGTATTGGCTCAAGTTTAAAAAAATGGACTGAAATTAGACGATCTCAAACTTTGTCGCCCCTTTTGAATTCTGAGAAGGATATTGTAAAACTGATTACATTACAAAATTAGTTAACATTTAACCTGTTAATGACTCAAATAGACTCTCTCTCTCTCTCTCTCTCTAAATATATGTATACACTAATGATTACAGGCTGCAACATATTATATTTTCATTCTGAAGTGCAAAGTTTCACCATATCGAAATGGAAAATTTGCTTGCTTTGTCGCTCCGCCAACCTTTTTTCTTTCTAAATATGGCAACTTAAGCTAGCTGTAAGAACGATTGTGTAAATTTAGATCAGAATATGATTGGCCTGTGTGCGTGAATGGGTTCTAATCGAAAAGCAAATTTCTAAATCACAAAAATGTCTCTCTCCCTCTCGTTCGCGATGCGACCTCGCAAACAAGATATATATAATAATATTGTCATACTGCAAAATGAGAAATATTTAGTATTGGACGAGTGTTTGTGTTGGGGGGGGGGGGGGGGTGGGGGAGGGGGTAGTTGTAGGAATGAACTGACACAGGGTCCACCCCTCCTCCATCCCCGGTCGTTTTTTTAAAGGTAGACGGAAGGCAATTTTCGATAGAGGAATTATTCTTTCCTGAGCATGTGACATAAATGGAAATAAAATACAGGTTTATTAAATACGTTTCATCGTAGCAGTCTGAAGACTGAATTCACAAGGACTAGAAATAAATATAAAAATACATCTTTTAAAACCCCACGGGCATAACATGAAACATAGACACCGCTCGCGATTTCATTAATATAATAGTAATGGGTACTCAATTTTGTTTTTGAAAGATGTCATTTAGACATTAACAAAATATGCGTTTGAGATTCGATTAGGATATGATAATTTCTGTTTATTCTGTTTACTTGCCTTATCTAGTTTCTGCAGATCATTAATTTTAATAGACAGGTAGGTTGTTGGTTCTGCATGGGGTGAAATATGGGGAAGGACAGAAATAGCCTACCTGCGTGTTAAACGGCTATTGGTATGAAGAGCAATGTGCTCGTGATATACATGTATAATTCATGTGATGACAAGTTTGTTAATAGTCAATAATTGAATTTGAACTTTGGAGTAATTGAACCGACGAAGGCAAAAAGTGACACCTCCCTGGTAAATACATAACAAGCGTTTATATGCCAATGGTGATTAAAAAGCCCAACGCACACTATACGATCGAACAAAGGGCAATACTAAATAGGAAATCTTAACAAGCATCATCTTCCTGATTTGGCTTGTAAATTATGATAGGAGTACTAACAACCTGAATGTTAGTGTATTTAACTTGTTTATAAGATGATGACGTGGATTCTAATCAAATGATTGGTTGAAAGCGTACACGTGACCAGGCATTTATTTTGCCTAACACGTAATCGCGCGTAATTTGGGTAATGACCGGTCATTATCAAAATCATGTTAGAAAACATCATTTTATAAAACAAATAAAACATAATCTTATAAAACAAATAAAACACATCATTTTATTCGGGCATTAGTAAAATTACCCACACTTGGTACCTTCAAAATAGTCCAAACGCCCTCTGCTATCGCCTTGGGCGTGTTAGACTGTTTCAAAGGTACCTCGTGTGGGTAATTCTTACTAATGCCCTCACTGATGTGTATTATTTGTATACTATAGTCATAAACTAAAGCCGAATCGGCTTGAAATCGTAGACAATGGAATTAATGACTTTCTTTCCCCAATATCTTCTTGAGCTGTTTATAGATTATTATGTTTTTTGTTTCGTTATGACAGGAGGTGATTGTTCGGGAGAGTTGTCCTAATGGCCAGGTGGTACTGACAGGGGCTCGGGTCCCGTGGGGGTAAGGGATTGGGGGCAGATTACTTCGGTATAACCCTTGTGTCATTCAACAGAAGCACAGTATGCTCCTCTGTTATGTCTACTATCTTCTGTCAAACAGGTGGGGATGATAAAGGATAATGGTAATATATAATAAACAAATAATACATGCACTGAGAGGCTCTAGTTGCAATTATGGATTTAGGTGGCAGGAATACTTTATTTCTGTCACCGACAAATCTAAAATTTGACTAGTGGCTTGAAATAGTGCATGGTATATTTGTTATATATTTTTAAAACCAACCTTCATACAAATAATAATAATGATAGTTTATGTCATCGAGGAATCCATAACTGCAAGACCGAAAGCTGGCGCTATACAAGTACTGCAGCAGTGTAGTGCAGTTTCTGCGGATCAGCGTAAATTGCACAGCGTCAGCGCTGTGATACCGCTGGAATTGCGCGCTCGAGACGTTTGAAATCGCGTACGCTCGCTAAATGCATGCACAGTATTGCTTTGGAAGAAAATATCTATGACGTCATTTATGGTATAGTGCAAATTGGATGACGTCACGGTATAGCACATTTTTTCTTATCGGTAATATTATAGCAATGTTATGTTTGGTCACATAATTACTGAACAGAATTTCATTAATCAAAAATATGATAACGATTATGATAATAGTTATAATGGCGATACTAATAATTATATTAATAGCAGAAAAACAACAACAACAACACCAACAGCCACAGTAATAATAATAATAAATAATAATACAAGTAATATGATATTTAGTGTAGTTCAATGCGGAGTTGATTCTCAGAGTGCTTTACAAATAACAGTAGCATATTTTAGCAGACAGTACATAATTAAATAATTAATTAACCACAAAACATGTGTGCGAGTCTGCCTCGAATCTGGCATCAACAGTGATATTCTGTCCTAGGTAGAATTCTTTGCAGTAATATGGCCATCTAGTACCAACAACTGAAGATTACTGACGAGTTCTGTTCCTTGCTAAAGCCACAACAGACTAATTTTTTAAAACATTCTTATGAAGACCAAATATATATATTTATTTATGTATATATCCGCAGAAGAAGGACAAAAAAGGTAAAGTGGACACTTTTTATTATTAAGATGTCCAAATACTATTTAACATAAACTTATCTTTTATGTATTGAACTTAGCATACATTAATTGTCTTTATGATGATATGCAATTGGAATCATACCGCTCCTGCATGAGTGGGCATAACATAGCCATTTAATAATTAATGACTATCTAAAAGAAAATTTTAAGAGGGGGGCATCTGGCCATTTAAATGTTGATGAGCGTTTACATCTTGTAGAGTCAAATTGAAACTTTCAAAACGAAAGAAGAAAAAAAACAACAACGAGAAACGTGAAAGGAGGGGCATCTTGACCATGCTTGTCAAAAACCATGCAGTCCCGAGGCTACAGTTGACATTCAGAGTTCATTATATTTCATTCTTTGTTTTCATTGTTGAACGAGAACATCTTACAGATGTACAAATTCGTTAATATATAAACAGCTACTTGCTCTATTTTTTGCAACTTTCAAAATTAGACATTCCAGTGGTTCAAAGAATGTGCCAATCCAAGCGTAAAAGGTTTTGAGAAAATGGATCTTAATCATGTTAATTAATGTTGGGTAGATAATTAATTTCCCTCTAATTTAATATATATTCTATTGTAATATTTTATTGACTGATAGTATATATAATATAGTACATATAAGCGAGATAATTCGAAAGATATAAATTAAAACTACAAGTTTGTATTCACCACGTAAAAGGAATCACAACAATTACAATCTGTCATGTTTTGTACTATGTATATTATGTATTGCCTCAAGTGTAAAGAATGGACTGAAATTAGACGATATCAAACTTTGTCGCCCCTTTTGAATTCTGAGAAAGATATTGTAAAACTGATTACATTTACTGGGTGTAAGCCACAAATATGTTTAAATAATAACAAAATTAGTTAACATTTAACCTGTTAATGACGTCAAATAGACATATCTTTAGCGTTTCGCAAAGATAAAGAACTCTCTCTCTCTCTCTTTCTCTCTCCCTCTCTCTTTTTCTCTAAATATATGTATTTATATTAAATAATGATTACAGGCTGGCTGTAATAAATGCTATGCTGCAACTTTTTGGAGTTTCGAGTGTTATAACAATGTACATCGATCACTGTTGTATCTACATTAGTTTTGAAGTGAGTTTGGTAATAGTTCCTTTTCAGACCTGTACATAAATTCTCCCAGTTGTCACCTACTCGAATCATATATAGATCAAAACCTTTAATTGTTTAAATATATTTTTTGTATGGGTCAAATAATGAGACTTAGCATCTATGCGTAGTACACGTTTTTGCAACAAATAATAACGGCATAAAGATGGATACAGCCAACATGTGGAAGGCAGGGAAACTATACAACAGAGCACACTCTACCGCATGGTACAGTACCATTTTACCTTTTATACATCACTGCAATCAGACACTACTTTTCCTCATTCAACATATGTTTTTCTGTAAAATAAACTAAAAATTATACTAAATTAGATCAAATTTGACATGGTTATAATGCATTTAATATTAATTATGTAATCACATTTAATACAATGGTACACACATTTGTATATTGCCGAGACGGAAGATACCAAATACATTGGAATTCTCCTCATAATTCATTAAAACGATTAAATGTACAAATATTGTAGGTTATTCTAACTTATGATCATTAACATTATTATTTGAATATATGTGATCCCCAAGCAAGCATTATTAAGCATTACAATTTGCCCATTGAAATTTGGATTTTGAAATTTTATTCACTAAGTTTTGTGTGTGTGTGGGGAGAAATAACTCCACATGGACACCTGCTCATGCTAAATATGAATAAAAATGCCATCACCCGGTAATACTATTTCTCCAAACCTGTAGAAATAGCACAGGTGGTTTTAAAAACAAACACATAACACCCGAAGTTCAGGAGAGTTGAACCACCACCTGAAACTGTTGAGGACGGGTGCATATGGTAAGGTACACTTGAAGCCACTCTCTTTTTGTAGTGTCTATATAGCTTCAGTTATTTTTTTTTATCCACATGAGTAGGCTGATGTTTACAAGCTTCATATGTAATGTTTTTGTAATACATCCATACACAATGATCTCGAAATTGAAGTGGCCTTTATTACAACACGGTATTAGCTGCACTCTTATAACTTCAAATCCAGATTTTAAAAAAGGACCATCGACTCTCATGTTTCTCCTATGTGTCATGAAATGAACGGAACATGTATTGTTTTCAGTATCATCTTTGTTTGTGTCCAATCTATTATAAAACCCAAGGATTCAGACTCTATAGAACTAAATGCACTCATTAAATCATCACTAAACATCTAGTATAACAATTATATAAATCTAAATGTAAAACATATGTAGGTGAATAATCCAACATTATACATTTGTTTTTCAAGATATCTGGGCAATTATACATGTAATTCATAAGTTGTAATAAACACTTGAATGAAACTGAGATGAAAGATAAACAACATATTGGAAGGTTTATTTATCAATATGAATCGAGCAGTTAACTGCATTATATATAGTTGTTTACCTTTAAATTGCCTTGATTTTTGCCTTCCTCTTCTCCTTTACCCTGCACTTTGCCAAGCATGATATCCTGCTTCATACTGTTTGATCTTACAATGTGTCCAAAGAAGCCAAGCCAAGGCATTATTGTGAACTCAATATTTATGCTTCTTTTGTTGGCAGCCAGGCCATTTGGACATACATACATGTATATATATATATATTTTTTTTTATATAGCGCTTAATACAAATGTCTCTAAGCGCTTTACAAATAAACTATTACCCGGTCATTGGATTCAGTGCTTGCCCGCAAACACTGTGTGCACAATCTCCACTCCCTGGGAAGCATTCCAGCCGGGCGTTACTTGACGCTCACAAGCTGTTTGACCAACAATGACGGCCGCATCCTACCGGGTACCCATTTGACACCTAGGTGGAGAGTAGCAAGTGCAGGTTAATATCTTGCCAAAGGATATTAGTGCCGTGTCGGGATTCTAACCCTCGACCTTCGAATCTCCAGTCAAGCGCCTTAAACCACTCGACCACGACGATTATTGCTTTTATAGAAAGCACATGCAATTTTCTTTTAAAGAAATAATGTAGGATACCAAATTAAAGTAAAATTGTATATCTTTCAAATATTTCCAGAGTATATTTTTGTCAAAATTTAGATATGTCACAGAATTATTTTCTTACTTTTGTTTTGAGACTCAATAATCTTGTTTCTGTGATTTTCCACATTATTATTTTTTCTTCAGGCATTTTTCTTTCTCTCTCTCCTGTCTGTCTTTCTTTCTCTCTACCCCCTCTCTCTCTCTCTCTCGTTCTCTCTAACATTATCTGCTTGTCTTCTTTTTGAAGTTTCGACTTCTTGATAACATTCAGATACATGCATTGCAATATCCCAACTGCCTATTTCCATGTATATTATCATGTAGAATGAGAGAGTTTTATTAACACGATCGTGAAGATCAAACTTAACTGAAGTTTCATGATGATGTCGATCAAGCTATGACTGTATTCATGAAATGCATTATCTACAACTGTTAAAGCTGATTATTTATTTTGCTTAGGTGTCCAAGAAAATGGATTGCATAAATTGGTTGCATATTCTTTTCTTATGATCTATATAAATATAATCAAAGATCAAGTACATGAATAACATGATCCCGCCGACACTCCCGGCTGAATAGTCTAATGCAGCGTTTTTCAACCGTTTTACAGTCACGGCTCCCTTTTCAGCAAAAACAAAAAAAGAAGTTTTGCGTCACCCCAATCAAAAAATGAATCACATAATATTACTTGTGCATCATTCTGAAACTCGTCAAGTGCCATGTGGTCACTGAATTGGATGTGGAAAGATTGCACAAAATTCGATCTGCCAGAGAGCCAATCTTTGATTAAAATGTCGCATCCTGGCAGATTATATTTCTCTTAAAAAAATATGTAAGAAGGCAGCAAGGAGGTGTGTAACTGCCATCTTAGAAAAGACTGAGCGACGAAATTGAAAGGTTTTATTACTTACAATGCGCATGTACGTATTCAAAAGCAAAGCCTTCATTGTACTTATACAATTCGTATATTATCAACGTATACATTATGATATTCATGTTATAGGTCAAGCTGTACAAACAGATGCATTACACACAGTGTTTGCTTAATTGGTTTATTATGAAGAGAAACAAAGACAAATGGTTCATTTAGTGATATACATCATAATTACATTTATTGATATACATTGCATTTGATTCATTTTGTACAAGTAAGACAATTTCATGTTTCATTGCATGTACTACTGTATTTGAATGATTTATTTAGAATCCTTCCCAATTGCTTCTTTGTTTATGCTTTAGTTTTTACGGCGCAATGATAGTGGAGCAATGAAGAGTCATGGAAGATATGTGAAAGGCTACAACAAGTTATATAGGAAATAAAACAACTTCCAAATGTGGTACCAAGCAGGCAAGCTATTAATTTTACGAGTTAATGAGAGGTACACAATAGAGACCTCTTCATAACACGGTCATTACCCAAACTGATTTAAAAGGTTAATACAAATATCCGAAAGCACAATGTATAAGGATAATAAGAGAGAAAGTAAGTAACATGTATATACAAAGAAAAAAATAAATCCGTGAAGACCTATTGTGTGTGGGATTTGAACTCCAAAATCTGGTTATACCATAACACAAAGTAAAGGACGTGTATATTCGTATATGATAGAAATATAAGGGGTAAATAGAAATCAGATAGGAAAACTTCTAAGAAATCTTGAGTGTATTTTTTTGAGTGAAAATAATAATAATAATAATACATAAGATGTGTATGGCGCCAAAAACACTTGACAATCAACTGCTCAAGGCGCAGCTTGATAAATGATAAATATATACAAAAGTGCAATAAGAAAGGTACATACATGAAAGGTAATGGTAATCAATTATAAGCTAAATTAAACAGATATTTCTTAAGATTTTAATGAGATTGATGTTATAATCTCCTATAATAAACAGTGTTTATTCCCTAAAGAGGATTTGACGGAATATACCGTGTCTAAAAAGAAAAATTATGTTAGGACTGCAGGGGTCTGCCTACGATGCCAACAACTATATTCATATACTTACTTCAATAAACATGGATTCCAAAACAATCGTTCATAAAATTAAAGGCTGATCATTTAAGATAATCTAACGCCTGTGATACATATGGTGCTACACCTCCCCTTATTTTATATATTCTATTATTTACTATCAAATCATATCCAGGCATGTTACAATAAGAGCTCGGAATGTCAGAAAACCGTGTTTCTGTAAGACCAAAAACAGATGTACTCAAATCATTTCTGTCAACCAAATATTTAAACTCTTCAAAATTCATATTTGCACTCCGTATATTAAAGTGCATGAGAGAAAAATTGTCCTATATTATTCAGAAGTCTATTTGATTTTCCGTTAAATAATTTTATTTATTTATTTATTTATTTCTAATCTTTTGACAGGGTAGCCCATTCACCAACAAGTAGTGGTCTTCCATGGGGCCCTGAATAAACATGAACATATTAACATCGTTTATAACGTTTATACAAAACAGTTAAAAAAAATGATACTCATTTGCAAAATAAACATATATCAATAACCTAGTAAACAGTAATGTCAATAGGAAAATATTGATTAAGTCGCAATTATGTGAATAAGTCATGTTAATATTACAAAACATGCACGTAGTGTATGTTCGGCTGAGCCATTCACACATTACAACTTTGTTTAAACAATCTCTTAAATGAATTGACAGTGGAAGCCGTTCTCAACGAAATATCTAGCTTATTCCATTCAAATATGGAAGAAACAATTGGGCTACACTTATAACAATCAGTGTGAAATCTAGGCACACGCAAACATCCACTGTATATTGCCTTGTATGATGCTCATGTACATCATTAGGATTGATTAAGCCTACCTGAAGATAAGAAGGTGCTAAGTTATGAACGCATTTATAAATCATCATAACGCGACTTAACTCCCGGTCCCCAGCATAAAAAAAAAATCATCTGTACGACCATGCATTATGGCTCAAGGCATGGGCACACAGGAGATTTTTTTTCTGTTGGGGACCGGGGGGGAAATTCAATGAATTATTGAAAAATTATTGCACTTTCTTTGTTTTTTTACTTTGTGGGAACTGCCCCCTATCCTATCCCCCGCTGCGTACAGTCATGGTTCAGTGGCCAAGCAATGGCCTCGTAACTGTGAGGCCCCGGGATCAAAACAGTGTCGATGTGCCATATTAGTGCCCTTTTATGGGGCATTAATCCTCAGTACTGTCATTTATGACTTAAGGGCGTAGGTCCCCTAGTTGATAAGCATAGTAGCATACACATGCTTTTAATAGCAGTCACGCAAAACAAACACTGACAAATTATTATTCAATAAAATCTGAGAATGTATACTATTATCTAGATCTATTAGGAATAAATCATTGTCAAAATAATTCCATATTGGGTTTTAAAAAAATGTTCCAACTATATGAGCGACAGTGTACAACTTCTGCAATTATCTTAACTAAATTTAATTTAAAGAGAGAAAAGCTTTAAATCCAGAATTTTCTTTCAAGCCAAATTGAATCTAATATTCAAAAGGGAAAAATATATACATTATTTACAAAGGCCTACATAATTTTCAACTTACATTTTGGTTGCAATGAGTTATTCCTTTTATATTTCAAAGTCGTAGGGAATGCCACCTAGAAGGCGCCACTTTCCTGCGTAGAACCTTAGCTTAGTCCCATGTTATGTGGTCATCTACATGGTCAGGCAAGCTAATCACCGTTTGCAGAATTTTAGAAAAATTAACCCGCAAGATCCCCAACCCGGACCCCCCCCCCCCCAAAAAAAAAAAAAAAAAAAAAATAATAAAAAAATTCTAGAACCGCAGTTGCATGATTCTATTCTGCATTCAATGGTCATGTCCCCCCATGATTCTCTAGTCTATGATAGTATATGTCTCTGCTTTCGGTAGAAGGCACTTAGTGGCATGCACCAGTCATCTGTAATTGGATGCAGAGAATGAACACTTATTTCAGTGAACGTCGTAAGAAATTGAATAGTTACGGATCCAAAACTTTATTATGATGTGGTCATATTTAGACCAATAATACATTAACTTTTTGGCCATTATTTCCTGAACTTGAGTCTAAAAACATTTTTCAAAGGGTTCGACAACCGAAGCCTTTATACACAATTTACATTTCATAGGCAAATAAATAGTAAACGAATATGGTACATCATACGCTATATTCACCATTAAATGAATATAAGGTTTGATCTTTAATTGACCCCTTGTGACCGTGTGACTAAGCTTGTGACTGGTAATGTCAATAAATGGTATGAAACATGGATTCCGCACACCCCAATACCACACAATCATTTTATATAAGACTAGATGTAACACTTTTCATTGTCAATTCGTCCAGTTTACGAATTCGACATTATTTATTTGACATCTTAAAACCTGAACTTGAACTTCAATAGGGTGGATTCATAATTAACAGCGCCCTCACTGGCAAGCCGCGATGGACCAATTTTTCAGCTCGCGGGGTGACATCTTTCAAACGGTGCAGAGCAGCAAAATGCTACCCACTAATCGAAATGACCAAAGTGGTCCGATCTGTATAAATTCATTAAATGGGATTGATTGTTTTGACATTAGCGTCCATTTTTATATTGAATTTGGGTATCAAATCCCATCCATTAATTGATTCTGACTGAAAATTGATTGGGTCATTTCGACCACTTTTCTAGCATCAGGGCACATTTTTACATAAAATTGACCCATTAAATCTCCCTTGCTGATAATGACGGTTGGAAAAAATTACCCCGGACCAAAGTGACTCCAATGGTCAGTTTTGGATAAAAGGTGCGCCAAAACGACCCAAATGTCGTGAGTAGGGTCAATAACTTGACCTAGGACAAGCCATTCAAATCACCCCCACCCAAAATCCCAATTAAATCCCACTCTCTCCTAAAGTATATAACAAATGCCACATCTGATGTTTTCGTCGACTTTTTCCCATAATGCGTCACATGTAATCGGCTAAACGCTGGTAAAGTTAGATGGCGCTGTGGATTGTGAATCCACCTCAGAACCCTTTCGGGTATTATTCATCCATATGGACATTTGGTTCAAAAAGTAATATGGCTATATACTAACGGCCATTTGTGCAAATGATAACAATTGCTCAAGGTACGCTTACATTGTTCCTTAAACACAAAAGATCACAAATTAAAAAATAATCAACTGAAAATACTTTTCTAGGTTCGTGAAACGTCAAGTCGACTAAAAGTCGATATGGTCTCAACTGCTTACCAATGTTGTTAGTCTTCGTTTCGATTCTCAATGAGGAATGCATTCACGTCGTTATCATCATCTGCAAAAGGATTTTAAAAAATTGATGTAATACCTAAACGTTACTTCAAATTTATAGAAACGTTGTCAGGATGACAATGCAATGAAGTATAATAATGCTGTAATTCTTTACGTTAAAAATGAAAGGACCAGGATCAATCTGATTTTTCATTAAGTACTAAATAGAAGGAAAAAAAGTAACACTTGTTATGCTTGTCGTTTACCAGTATAATGACGAAAGTAATTTCTTAAATATCCCCCAAAATTTTAAAAAATTGATGTAATACTTAAACGTTACTTCAAATTTATAGAAACGTTGTCAGGATGGCAATGCAATGAAGTATAATAATGCTGTAATTCTTTACGTTAAAAATGAAAGGACCAGGATCAATCTGATTTTTCATTTAGTACTGAATAGAAGGATAAAAAGACTTGTCATGCTTGTCGTTTACCAGTATAATGACGAAAGTAATTTCTTAAATATCCCCCAAAATTGTAGGATCCATATTTTCCTGGTCCTGGTGCTGTTAACATCCATGAGTCTATTCGAGAAAAAAAATCTTTCTTTCTCAATTCCTTGTAAGACCATGAAGCTTTATTCATGTTAGTTGGCCATTGATAATTCTCCAAATAGTCCAAGATTTCTCATCATCTACATACAACTAAGGCTTCCTTATGCTGCTGTAAGACTGTGTTAGTGCCTGGCGTGATATTTGACGCACTATATGAGACTGATATTGAGAGAGAATAAAAGAATAGTGCCAATACTACGTTGAATTATGCACCGAGTACACCTTCACTGAATCAATTAACGCAGGTAATAACGCAATCATAGTGACACCTTGTGTGCACCTAAATTATTAGAATTATACCGTACAAAAGGTAAATATAAAAATGAACAGTGTTACAATTTCATTGAATTAAGGATGCATGCACTTATTGTCTCCTCAAGCTGGCTTAACGCACTACAAAATTGAGGCCTTATAAGTTAGCAGTGGGTATAAAACGGATGATTGTGAAAATGCAATGACATTTTGATTTTGACAATATTTCTTTTTATTAGCAGAGCAGATAATGACTATTTGTATGCATTCCTGACAAGATGAGAGTGGACAGAGGAAGACAGAGAGCGCCTTTAGCTGTGCTCCTTTACTGTGTCATCAGTCGAGTATTTTACTATTACAGCAATCATTGGCCATTGTGCTGATCATTACTGCTACAACTGGATTATTTTGTGGAAAGGTATAGACATTTTAGTTTGAGTCAACCCTTACACCCATCGCAAAACTAATAACCCATTTGATGCAATTCATAATAATAATAATAATAATACTCAGTTTTTATATAGCGCTTATTAGAATCACTAAGCGCTTCCAAACTTGAAGATTATTACCCCGGCTTTAGCTGTGCTGCCATTGTGGCGCTCTAGCATTTCAAAGAATAAATTCGTACCCATTTACATCACCTGGGTTGAGTGTGGCAAATGTAGATCAATGTCTTGCCAAAGGACATTAGTGTAATTTGAAGAAGAAAAAAGGGTTTCTGGTGTAAAAATATTATACATCTAGAAGAATCTTTACTCTTTAAATTTTCAAAATTAATTTTATATACTACAAAACGTAACTTTTGTTTTGCTGCAGACGTACCCAATGCTATTTCCGTTGTAGTATAACTCCTGTAGGCTCAATTAGTAGTCACATATTCTTTCTTCGTTATGACCTTAATAAACGAAAAAGCAATATTTCATACTCACACGTATCATGAATCGCAATATGTTCTAAAAATACGGCATGGAATGATGCTGACGTGTCATCGGTTGATTCGTAATACCTTGAAGAAAAAGAGGACACCGATCGATTACAACATCAATTGTTTATATCGTCACGATCGTACAGGTCTAAAAATAACAGTTCTAGCAATAATCAAGACGTTTTGTGAATAACTAGGATATCTATTAAAACTTCACATGTATAGGCATTAATATTATATATCAACAATTCTTGAAAAAAATGTTTACAATAGGTTAGATGATTCCTTAATGAAGACAAATTGTTGAATACAAACCAATACGGGTTTAGGAAATATCACTCGATAGATTTAGCTCTTGTTAAAATTTACGACAAAATTACCATTGCTATGACAAATAAGGAACACGTAATAGGAATATTTTCGGAATTAAATAAAGCGTTTTATACGCTCAACCATGCTATATCGATTCGAAAACTTTCTACAAATGGAATTCGAGGGAAACCTCTTTCCTGGTTTAAATACTACTTGTCGAACAGACAACAATATGTTTCATTTGATGGTACTGACTCTAGTAATTTACCCATCCGGTGAGGTGTCCCTCAAGGCTCCTTTCTGGGACAACTTATTTTTTCTTTTGATTGTAATTAACCGATATTGTTGTTGTTTTAGTCTTAAAGGCGTGTGCCATTCAGTTATGAATATTTACGCCGATATAATGAACGCATCATTAGTTTTGTAATTTTATTCTTTTTGCTCACACAATAACATTGAAACACCAATGAATACCTTGGATTTGGAGTTACCAAAAGTGTCCGCATGGTTTAAGTTCAACAATTTATCCCTTAATATAAATAAAACTCATTTTATACCCCAAAGCACACCGAGTTGCAGATATAACAATTAATGTATTGATTGATAACTTGCCCTTAGAACAAAAAAAAGCAAATCTAGGTATTTCAGAGTGACTATTGATGTCTTACATAGGGTTCTAGAACACCTACCCCCTGGACATCCACACCCGGATAACCACACCTAGTCAACTACCCCCTAGGACAACCACCCTCTAGGACGACTACCCCAGGGACAACTTCCCCCGGACAACTACCCCCAGGCAACTACCCCTAGGACAACTAATACCTAGGAGAACTACCCCCGGACAACTACCCCCTAGGACAACTACCCCCGGAAATATACCCCCGGACAACTACCCCCGGACAACAGCCATCCTCTAGGACAACTACCCCCGGACAGCTATCCTAGGGGGTAGTTGTCCTGGGTAGTTGTCCGTTGGTAGATGGCCGGGGGAGATGTCCTAGGGGGTAGTTGTCTGGGGGTAGTTGTCCTAGGGGGGAGTTGACTGGGGGTGGTTGTCCTAGGGTGTAGTTGACTGGGGGTGGTTATCAGGGGTGGATGTCCAGGGAGTAGGTGTCCGGATACGCTTACATAGAATGACCATGTAATTATATTAAAACATCCATATCTAAAGCTAAAGGTTTAGGAATTATTTATACAAAAAAAAACAATTGTTTATCCAAAAGATTTAATTTCTATTGTATAAGATAATGGTAGGCCTACATCCATATATATTTTTGGAAAATATTATTTGGGCAAGTTGTGCGAAAATTAAACTAAATCCCTTTCATTTATTGCAAAAAAGGTATATTGGCATTGGTACCGGAGCTTGGTAGGGATCCGATAGCCGGGGTATGTAATGAACTTTTCCAACATTCACTGGAAAGGGGATACATCCCGACTCTTTTTGGAAAACATCCTTGATAAGACCAATTCCAAAAGGAACCATCTCACTCACTTGTAGTGTCATGAAATGTTTCGAAAAAAAAAATCATGATGAAGTACCTTCTTAAATACACTACCCCCTACATTGACCCCATGCAGTTTGCATACAGATGTAAGAGAGGAGTTGATGACGCAGTGTTAAACATACCTACATTATTAAGATATATGCCCATTTAGACAAGGCTAAGACCTATATAAGATCCACTTCCGTGGATTTTTTTAGTGCTTTCCCCCTCCTTTTGATAGACGAAGTCATTGATATGGATGTTCTACCCAGTTAAGTCTGTGGATACAGAGTTTTTTAAGTGACAGACCACAGAGTGGTCTAGGTAATGTCTTATCCTGTCCAAGAATTGTGACTATAGGGGCGCCCCAGGGCTGTGTCATCTCCCCCGCGCTCTTCTCCCTCTACACAAGTGACTGTCTATGTAATGTAAGAGAGTGTAGCATCATCAAATATGCGGATGATATTGTTATCACAGGTTAACTTTCTGAAGATGTAGACCCATACATTAAAGGTACTATGTCCCATTTGCAGGCCCCAAAAATGAAAAGGTTAAATTCAAACGGCATTTGAAAGACAATCCTAATTTAGAACTTCCCTCAAAACGGCAGGGCTTAAAAATGGCTTTTAATTGGAACATAACGACCATTAGTTGTCGTTGTTAGGTGCAATCACCTAAGTAATAGTCTGATTTTTTAGACCATTGTACCGAATGGTCGTACGTTTTATGCTGCGCAAAGATTCAATCAGTTTAATTTTGGCCATTACAAGTAATGGGTTATTGATGTAGACAAATGTACCTCTTACAGCTCATTTTATGTTTTTTTTTTACCAAAGAAAAAAATCAGTCACTCAATAATGTCCAACAGTGAAGTCTAGAAGGTAAACGAGTTCCCTTGCATAATGTGAATACTATAGGACACTGCTAATGTTTAAATTTTACAGATAGCATATACATGACATATTCATAATACCTGCAAAGTTCTACAGATTTTGATGCAAAAGGGACATAGTATCTTTAAGGCTATAGATGAGTTTGTAAGAAGGTGCAATGACCTTTTTCTGAAACTAAACGTAACTTAAAGGTATTACAAAGTTTTGGTATGGGGTCATGAATTTGGTTCAAATTAACATATTGGAAGCATATGCGTTCCTACAATATTCATTGATCGTTGTCCCGGTTGAAATCGAGTCTAAAGTTATGAAATTATAAGTAATAAACTCTTTATGTTGTATAGCTCCCTCTCAAGGTCAAGATATCAATTTAGCTATGAAAAAATGTTTCTTGACTAAAATTGACCGATTAACTATTCCCGTTTGGAAATTATATATCCCAACCACATATTCTGAGATTGTCATGGTCGCAGCTACCATTGTACGGCCGTAGGCGCTATTTGAAATTTATCAAAATTTACCGGGAGCACCGGTAAATTTTTATATTCAATTGTTCTCGAAAACAGAAGTGTTTTAGGGGTTAATTTTTTTAGTGCTTATAATACATCCACAGGGGCATCCAAATATATCAAAATTGTAAAGATTCATTATCCACCCAATTTTCAAAATTTCCCAAAACTTTGTATTACCTTTAAACAAAAGAGATGATAATTGATTTTCGTCGAAACCCCTTCGATCATACCCCGATTTTGATAAATGTTTTTTCTGTCGAACAAGTTACAGAGTATAGGTATTTAGGTACTACTGTCTCAAAGTCAGTTGGTTGGACTAAGACACTGTAGAAATCCAAAAGAAAGCCAACGAGAGACTATACTTTGTTAGGGTAATGAAAAACTTGAGAGTAGATAGTAAGTTGGATATTTAAAGGGGGTAACAAAAGTGGCATGGTAACTATAGACCTATCTCTATATTGTCTGTATTTGCTAAACTCAAAGAGAAAATTGTATTTAGCCAAGTGTATAAGTATTTGAATGAAAACTCATTATTATGTGCGCAACAATCACGTTTTCATCCGAATCATTCAACCATAACTGCCTTACTCAATGTCACGGAAAGTATAGCCTGGACAAAGGAAACCGTGTTGGGATTTTTGCTTTAGATTTGAGAAAAGCATTCGATAGAGTAGACCATGATTTATTGTTAAACAAATTAAAGAGAAAGGGCATTAATGGAAATGTTTTGAAATGGTTCGAGGATTATCTGGTTGGACGTTGTCAATGTACAGTTGTTAATGGTATTAAATCATCTTTCCAAAGTTGAATTCCACAGGGGAGTAATATTGGCCCCCTTCTATTTTTTTTAAATATGTTGATGACTTAACTAGTGTTGCATAGTGTCCCTCTATTTAGATAGATGACACATGTATACACGTATAAAATAAGAATGTGAACGCTCTGATCAACAATCTAAATGATGATCTTTCAGCTATTAACAAATGGTTGGTAAAGAATAAATTGGCGTCGAATGTAAGGAAATGCGAGTTTTTGTTGGTAGGGAGTAGAAATCGGATTAGAAAAATAGATGTGCCTGTTGTTTTTATAGGAACAAATGTAATCGAAAGAGAAACGAAAATTAGATACCTTGGAATTTTAATTGATGAATACCTTGACCGGAGCAAGCAAGCAGATAAGCTTAAACAAGACGTAGGGAAAATTCTGTATTTACTCAAAAGAATTTGTCCATTTTTATCACAACAGACAGCATTGGTATTTTATAAGAGCCTAATACAAAGCAAATTTGATTGTTGTGATGTAATCTGGGGAAAGTTAGGAAAAATACCATCTACACAGACTTCACAATAAAGCTCTTCGTTGTGTATTAGATGTTGATGGGATGTATCCGTCTGAACTATTATTTACAAAATTAGATGTCAAAAGACTTGAGGAGATGCGAAATATACGCACTCTATACGTATAATGAACAAAATGGCACATGATATGGCGATATGCTACCAGAGAGTATATTTAATCAATTTGTATTTAGTAACAGTAATTATGTTTTTAAGTCATTCATATTTTAAAATCAAACTACCACCGGTTAAAACTAACTTTAAAAAGAAAAGTCTGCAATACAGAGGAGCAAAACGATAGAATGAGTTACCTAATGATGTAAAAGCTTTGAGCTTTTACAGTTTCAAATTGGACAGTAACTCTCTCTCTCTCTCTCCCTCTCTCTTCTTTTCTCTCTCCCTCACATCTCTCTCTTTCTCTCTCTCTCTCTATCTAATTCTCTCTCTCTCTCTCTCTGTTATGCCTCTTGTTCGCAATCTGTGCAATATGCTGTGCAATCACACTAGCTGCCTATTCGATATAGTTATTCTCGATCTATTGCATCATGAGGTTTATTCCTTTAAGTGTATACCAATTTTTAATTTTCAATTCCTAAATTGTCAAGGGTATACGGGCCTCTAGGGCCTTAGGGCATTGAACATCCCTACCCTTTAATGCAAAGTCCCAGGTCACGCTTGGGCAAGGTGTAGCACCTGACAGCCTTCCCCGAGACCATATCAATACTGGGATGATGTCCAGCGGGGGCTAGTTTATCATGAATCCGGGTGGAGGGTACTCATCAGCTGTAGTGAAAGCAAACCTTCTAATGGAGTCGAGCCATGATTAAAATTGGGCCTGCGGAAGGCAACGGGAAACCACCGCAGTATTATCCTCAGGATGACCCAATATATATGATATGATAGTTGTCAATTCAAATCAAGCCGAAGGCGTTAACGGGACTCTAGACACTAGATGCCAGGATGTCGCGTCCGGCAGGGCCAGCAGTGAGGATGGTCAGGTCGTCATCCAACAAAGTCCTCACTCGCGCGTTGGCACTTGGAATGTTAGAACAATGAGAGACGACAAGATAGAAACCATCAAACGTGAGATGCGACGTTATAACATGAACTTGCTTGCTCTTACTGATGTTAGATGGCTTGACAGTGGTGACTATATGAGCGATGAATTCAAAGTGATATACTCTGGAGGGAAAGTAAGTCAACGCGGTGTTGCTCTTTTGCTGGACAAGCATACAGCAAAGAATGTATGTAGGATAGAGGCTGTAAGCGATAGACTGTTAGCAGTCAGAATAAAAGGATCACCAGTTGACATCGTTGTGTTGGTTGTTTACATGCCTACAAGTGACTATGAGGACAAAGATGTGGAGGATATTTACGACATGATCGATGAGGAGCTGGACAACGGGAAAGGAAATGACTATCGTATTCTTCTCGGTGACTGGAATGCTGTTGTCGGAAGCTCACACAAACATGATGATGCTGTTGGAGAGTGGGGTCTTGGGAGGAAAAACCATAGAGGAAATATGCTAGTACAGTTTTGCAAGAGGAGGAAACTGATGATTACCAACATTCTCTTTGAACAGCACCATAGACGTCGCTATACATGGAAAGCACCTGGGGAAAGGAAAGCACGCTACCAGATTGACTATATTCTTGTGAACCAGCGTTACAAGAATAGTGTGAAAAAGTCCCTGGCATATCCAGGCGCAGATTGCTGCCAATTGCTGCCAAGAAACTGCTCGAACGTCCCAAAAAGGCAGCAAAACATATCACAGGAGCCAATCTAGCATCCATAGAAGAGCTGTACCAGAAACATGCCCTTTCTAAAGTAAAACAAATAATGCATGATCCCTCGCACCCACTGAATGAGCACTTCAATTATAACAGATCTGGAATACACCTGTACACACCATGAAATTAACGTGCACATTCCCAAAGATCCTTTATCCCCGACTCCATTCATCTGTTGAATTCTAAAGCAAGACATGTTTGACTACTATGAACTTACCATGTCAATGTATTAATATAAATGCCAAACATATGCCACGAATCTTGCATCAAACTATCAATTACCTATTAAGCCAGTAATTATGTGACATCAATAAAGTTAACAATAATAACGATGTCGGTAATATCACAGGAGCCAATCTAGCATCCATAGAAGAGCTGTACCAGAAACACGCCCTTTCTAAAGTAAAACAAATAATGCATGATCCCTCGCACCCACTGAATGAGCACTTCAATTATAACAGATCTGGAATACACCTGTACACACCATGAAATTAACGTGCACATTCCCAAAGATCCTTTATCCCCGACTCCATCCATCTGTTGAATTCTAAAGCAAGATATGTTTGACTACTATGAACTTACCATGTCAATGTATTAATATAAATGCCAAACATATGCCACGAATCTTGCATCAAACTATCAATTACCTATTAAGCCAGTAATTATGTGACATCAATAAAGTTAACAATAATAACGATGTCGGTAATAATTATACTACTGAAAATGTAATTGATAATAAGGCCAAAAAAAAAAAAAAATGTTTGGCGTCCTGCCTTTTTGAAAAATAGGAAGGAGGAGGCCCTTTTTTTTTTCTTCTTCTTGTTCAAGATGGCCGCTAAAAATGGCCACTCGGTTTATTTTCCGTGACAGTCGGGCTAATTTTTTTTTATTTTAAAAATTCGAAATAGATCATTTTTAGCAGAGTTTTTCATGTTTTTTTTTCTTTAAAACAAAGCAAAAAAAGAAAAAAAGAAAAAAAGAAAAGAAAAAAGAAGACGGCCCCAAAAAGGAAGCGGGCGGGATGGCTAAACATGAATATATTTTTACATGGCCTAATAATAATAATAATAATAATAATTATAATACAAATAATAATAATAATAATATTAATAATAATTTATGTAGGCCTATTTATTATTATTTTAAGATTTATTATGGAATAATCATAATCATAATTCAGCTTCATATTTTGTAAAATGGAATCTGATATTGTCTCTATTACCACCCTATATACCTTGGCTTACTCATTTATTACCTCATTCATTTATTACCTATTATGTTTATCACTGTCCTGTAATATTTTATTTATATGTTTGTATTGTATTACTTTGTCACGGTGGTAACCACAGTTCCTGAAAATGGATAATAAATGATTATAATTATACCTATACTTATGAAATTATTAACATAAAGACCAGGATATTTTTAGGTGATTTGTACGCTTTATTAGAGTCCTTACCGACTACATAATTTTTTCTTCGTAATTTTCCCCCTCTCTTTACACGTATACTATTCAATGTTATTTTCAATCATCACTCATATAAATTATTCTTTTCAATGTTAAAGATTCTATGTCCCTAACATCAAATTCTGTAGCAGAACGTTTGCAGGAATTATGAATATGTTATGTATGTGAAATGTAAACGTTAGCAGTGTCCTAGTATTCAAATAGGGAAGGATACCTGTTGACACTCTAGACTTTCCTGTCAGACACTATTGAGTGACTGACTGACATCTTTTTTTCTTTGGTAATAACATACATCAGGCGCGCCGGAAGCAGTTTGGGATTGGGGGGGGGGGGGGGGGGGGCAAACATTCCAGGGGGCTCACCTTCCAGGGGCAGTGACGTAATGAGCAAAAACGTTTGGAAGGGGGGGGGGGCAGAAGAAAAATCTGCATCACCACCACTCTTACACGTTACATGCATGCCCCGCCGAACGTTTCTCAAAGTGGAGTATTAAAGATCAGGTAGAGCGTAAATTGGCGTGTGATCCAGGGCCTGAGCCCCGGAAGGAGGTCAAGGGGCTGAGCCCCCAGAAGCTCAGGGTTTTTAGGCATTCAATTGCGGTCATATAAGCATATTTAGACACCTTATTTGTGACACTAGCAGGCCACTAATTGGCAGAGAGTCCAAGGAGCAGAGATCCCGGAAGCTCAGGGGTTTTAGGTATTTATTTACGGTCAGATGAGCATCCAGGGCCCCGCCTTAGTGCCCTTGGTGGGGTCGAGGGGGCAGAGACCCCGGAAGCTCAGGGGTTTTAGGTATTTAATTACGGTCAGATGAGCATCCAGGGTCCCGTCTTAGAGCCCTTGGTGGGGTCCAGGGGGCAGAGCCCCCGGAAGCTCGGGGGTTTTAGGTATTTAATTACGGTCAGATGAGCATACAGGGGACCGCCTTAGGGCCCTTGGTGGGGTCCGGGGACGGAGCCCCCGTAACCTCTGGGGTTTTAGGCATTTAATTACGGTCACATCAGCATCCAGGGGGTAGAGCCCCCGGAAGCTCGGTTTTTTGTTCTCTCTTTCTTTCTTTTTTCTCTGTAACAAACTTTTTTCAAAAGTGAGGGGGTTCGAGCCCCCGAGCCCGGCCGTTCTGCAGACCCTGACATAAAGGTCTTCTAAATAAGCATATTTTTCGCCCGACTGTAAATTTGGGAAATTCTGATTTTCCAACAAACGCATAAAAAGGTATGACTTACGCAAAAATTGAGAAAAAAACCGGAAAATCATGTCATTTCAGCAACATTTGTAAATCACTGGTATCGAATAAGAAATAACCCCCCACCCATCAGTACGCCGGCGGTCAGAGGCTCATGTCTTCTCACTCCTATAACAAAAAACAGACACGCTTTTCCATTCTCTCACAATATGTCCACGATATGCGCGTATCGCTATTATAAAAACCTCCATTGATAAATATAGGTGGCATGCGCAATGTTTAGGAAATTTAATATGTGATTTAATTTAGGTTTTTATTATTATGTTCTTTTGGGGTTAAAAATACAAACCATCTTTACTCCTTTACTGCTTTTTTTTGTTGTTGAAGGGGGGGGGGGGGCAAAATGCGTTTTGCCCCCCCCCCAAATTTTTTGGTTGGGGGGGGGGGGGGGGGGGCAACTGCCCCCCCCCCCTGCCCCCCACTTCCGGCGCCTATGCCATACATAACATGAGCTGTAACAGGTACATGAGCATTTGTCTAAATCAATTACCCACTGCTTGTAATGGCCAAAATTAAACTGGTTGAATCTGTGTGCAGCGCTGAAGGTACAAACATTTCATTTCATTTCATTTCGTTTATTTCCATTTCCAACAAAATAAATAAAGTACATGGGATTGCATTGTACATAGTAAAACAATGAAACTTAACAATATATTTGTAATTGGTCCACAGTGTACAACAGGCATATAAAACAGGTTGGTCATGGAGGGGACTGCTGAAAAGCTGGGCTTGTAGATTGCAGCCCCCTATAACTTATAGTTGCAAAAATTGTATATCAATAATAAAGGAACGCACAAATACATAACCAAATAGACATAACATAGAAGTTTAGGTACAAGGGTCACTTATGTCGATTCGACAACTAATGGTCGTTAGTTTCTCACAAAAAGCCATTTTCAAACCCTTTCGTTTTGAGGAAAGTTTAAAATAAGTATTGTCTTTCAAATGCTGTTGGAATTCAACCTTTTCATTTTGTTGACCTGCAAATGGGACAAAGTACCTTTAAAGTATGCTACTTGTTATTAATCAAAATCATTTTGATTGTGAATGATGTATAATACAACATTATGCTGCGACGCAGGATTTAAAAAAATAATTAAAAAGTAATGAATGCATGAATTAGTATTTCATTAAAGTACAAGGAGTTTGCATTTTATATTGTATCCAGCAGAAATGAATAATTACGAAGATTGTTTTTTTCGAAGAAATTTATTTTCTTCCTTTTTTAAAATGACATAGCTGAATGAAATTGTAATGAAACTGAATTACGGCTGCTATTGTCATGAGGGTCTATGAGTACGACAATGATGAATTTTGTATATAATAGTAAAATAAACAAGATAACCCCCCGCCCCCCTCCCCCCAAAACACGCACCAGATACATTTCTACTTCCTCGCAGTTCAATTCAATTTCAATTTCAATTTATTCAGCCAATCATTAAAACAATTTACAATGACACTGGTACTGGAACTGGAACAATAATTATAACATGATGACAGGTTATAGACCCCTGAGAAGCAGAGCTTGTAAATGGGGCCCATTAACATAGAATTAAATACAAATATAATAAAAACATACTATAACAAGCACACAAAAAAAGAGATACATGTATATTCATACTTATCACAAAACAATTACAAATATCTTGCAAACACACTCAGCCATACTCACTCACACACACACAATGCAATGTACTTTAAAGCATATTATAAGAGAGAGAGAGAGAGAGAGAGAGAGAAGAAGAAGAATAGAGTAGAATATTTAAAAGAAAAAGGAAGAAGAGGAAACACATGAAAAATGCGAAATATGAGATTAAAACTTATAGTCCTACCCAGTTTTACAAATTAATAAATAGTTCCCTTTTGCACAAAAGGGAACTTTTTGCAATGGACTGCTAAGCTTCGCAATTGTGACTTACCATCCAATCTGATGAGATTGTTCTGAGCATCTTTTGCACCATGTAGTTTTGACCGTCGTGTAACCCTCAAAGGAAGTGGTTTGATGTACCTTTGTGAAAAAGATCATACAAATAGAAAAGGCGTGTACATATTAAACAGGCAGCACCAATTAAAGAGAGTATTTTTTTTCTTGTCCTCTTACCGAGGTGTTTTATTTCACATATTTCACATTTCATATATATTTACATCAATTTACATTTTAACATAATACAAAAAAGACAAAAATATTTAATTAAATAGTTATAACCTTAACATTTCTTGAAAAATTTCTTTGTGTTTCGTCAATAAAAAACTTTGTTTATTTGCTAGGTAATATCGTAGTTTTAATTTGAAATTAATGAATAGACGTTTACTATTGTACTCTTTTCCATCACACCGAAGTTTAATATATATTATGTATATTATGTATTGTCCTAAAAATAACAAGAAGTTTATCACAAATTTTTCCTTTTTTTTCAATAAAATAACCTAGAACTAATGCTTTTTCATTAATATTTATTTGTTCATGAAAGTAATTATAATATAAGTTTTCAATAATTTTCCAAAAAACTCTAACCTTGATACATTTTAACAAGACATGACAAGTATTTTCTGTTTCTTTACATATATCACACTGGTCATTTTCCATTATACGCCATCTGCATAAATTATGTTTTGATGGAAATATATTATGCAATATTTTAAAATTAACTTGCTTTATCATATTATTTCCTATTTGTTGAAATTTAAAATTGAATAAATTCTGCCATTTAAAAGAAACAGGTACTAGTTCAAGTAATATTCCCAGTAACGTGTAACATTTGGTTTTTGATTTTTTCTTTCTTCAGGAGGGATAAATAATAATGTTTCGTCTTGAAACTAGATATATCAACAAATTCTCCTGTAGCTACCTCAATTAAATTTGAATCGTTTTGTTTACTAATTAATCCAACATTCTGTAGAACGTATAATTTATTCAACCAATAGCATGGGAAACATTTCTTCAATTTTGCATATTCGAACTCAAATAATAATTGATAATTACCAACTTTACTATTTAACATAATCGAGTCTTTCCAAATGCCATTTGTAATCACGTGCTTTACTTTAGAAATTCCAGCTACGTACCACTTTGAAAACAATAATGTAGAATTTTTAAATCTAATATGGCTGTTTTTCCATAATATCTCCTCTTCTATTTCTGTTACATCAACTAAACCTCAATATTAAAATCTGACCATGCAACAAGAAGATTTTGATAAAACTCTGACAGTCCTTTTTGTATACGCATCATTTTCATATCTTTCTTATTCAAATTATATGGTAAAATATCTGGAAAAATCCAATCCTGTCAATCCAATATCTGAATAATGATTTCCATCTACAAGTTTGTTTATCCAATAATTTGCTTATCCAAGATAAATACAAAGAATTTATTTTCGATTCAATGTCTACCATATCAAGACCACCCTATAACTGTTTATTTATACAGACATTTCTTTTCACTCTTTCTCTTTTTTGAACTCCAAAGAAAAGTATATATACTTTTATTCAATTATTTAATAACAAAAATAGGAGCAGGTACTACAGTTGCCGTATAAACAATTTGTGAAATGATTAAGGCTTTACCATAAAACGTTAATATTCTTTGTTTCCAGTCTTTCAATATATTTTGAATTTTTTCGATTTTGTCATCCCAAATTAAATGTTCATTTTCCCTTTTATTTTTCCAGATATATATTCCCAAATATTTTATTGGTTGTTCAGTACTTTCCCCACATTCTCCATTCGCATAATCTGTATTGATTTTCAATATTTTAGTCTTATCCCAATTTACTTGAGGACCTGCCACTGCTCCAAAATTTCCGACCTCTTCCATAACCTTAATCAATGATTTTGAACTATTTACAAAAATGGTTGTGTCATCTGCGAATTGAGACACATAATAAATAAATATACTCCCCATAGGAACTCAGTGTTATATGCTCTGGCTCCTAGGAGCCAGAGCATATAACACTGAGTTCCCATAGGACATAAATTCATTCGGATGGTCATATCTCAGCCAATACTTAACATATTCAATTGGTTTTCGACATTTGGACATTATTTTTGATGTTCTTTCGGAATATGAAGAAAAAAATGAGAAATTCTAAAAATAGATTTTTGATGACGTCACACTTCACCACTCTATAGATTAACACGTGAAAACAAATGTCCCCTTTTCCTTGTGAAATTTCATACCTTATTCCATCTTTTCAAAGTCTGACTTTGCACCAGTTAGGATGAAGAGTTCGGAAAAAACACATTTTGAACCTTTACTGCAGACGTCTCTACATCCCGACTTCTGATTTGATAGCAATCTATGCCATGTATGTCAGACATGTTACATGTTCGGTCTTCAAGTTCTTACTGCTCGACAATCCGATGACATTGAAAGGGTCCAGAAACGTGTGTGTTTGATTGTTCTCGGCGGATACGATTCCTACATGAAGCTTTGGACCAGGTCGGTCTTGATTCTCTATAAGCCCGTCGTGAGAGTCTCTCACTTACATTTTTACATGGGCTTCTGACGTCAAGTCACCACGTAACTTACTTCCCGAACCCGAACGATAACTTGTAGACAATTACACAGCACTAACCTTCTTCACGAACCAAGATGCAGAACAACCAGATATTATCAATCTGCTATTCCATCCATTGTTCGATTAATAAACACAAATTTGACGCTCCTTAATTGAATGCATGCTTCATGAAATGTATTATGGAGTACTCGTTTTGATAAGATTGCAGGTCGATTTTATGAATTTTATTATTTTATTAATTCGGCTATTTTGGTAGATAAACTTTTGTCCTAATCCGAATATTGCAAATGAATTATATTTCCTTGCTAAGAAAACCCTTTAAAAAGTGCTGAATTCTTTTTATTGGACCCCCCGGTTTTTTAAATCTTATCTGCACTTTAAAAATTTGTTTTAAAGTCAGCCATGCATATTGTTTTAATAGCATATCAATCTAAAATACTCGCATAAAGCCATTATTCTTAACAACATTATGTAATGTATAATCACTAATCACTATATATCACTAAAAACGTATCATGATCGATCGGATTTTGATGCCCCTGAGATAATTCTTACCGTTTTGTCCAGTCTCACGTCAGCAGTAGCCATGATGATTATATTTTTGCGGTAACCTGCAAGAAGGAATTAAGCATCAATTTCAACCATTACGATGACTCGATTCAGAACTGACCAGTGAGGCCATAATAAGCTGTATATTATTTCTTTAAAATATAAGTATGTGTTGCATCATCTTCCATGATATTTTTGTACATAGTCCTAATTAGTATAAGCTATTCTATTGATATAGTTATGGCAGTATAAAAGAAATGTCGAAGCTTGATACAAATGAATATTATGACGTGTAATAGTCATTCATTCATTGGTATTATGATTAGCATCCACTGATGAGTACTAAGTTAGAAACAAATACAGATAAAATCGAGCTACGGTCATGCCATCGTAAATATGAAAGAAGCTGACTGGAAGCAATTGAAAAATGTGATTATGTAGCACAGAAGAAGAAGTGTACAATGTTAGTTTTAAAATCGTCAATAATAAACTGACCCAATCTAGCTGAATGTCACATGCACTGTTCACAGAAATGCACATGTGGGTCTACACAATCATGTGGCATGAAAGTTTAGTTCAAATATTTCTTGCAACATTTGAAGTGCAGCCCTCTTTAGTGGACTTTAAAAAAAGGTGTTTCCCACACCAACATAAAATGAATGGATTGTCTTTCACTTCTCCCAGAACTTAGTTCTTTGTCTTCCAAACAAAATATCAATTGAACCTTCATGCATTATTTCAATCAAAAAGAGTCGACCGCGTTGCATTACACATGACACACGTAACCACTTCCGAATGTTTCAAAGCCACAACATTATTTGAATGGACAGTTATGACAACGGCCCTGCAACCCGATTATGAAGACAGAACACGAGGATCCAACTAGTGATTTTTGGTGATGTGTGTGCAGTTTTACGACATACAGGACATAAATTATGCTTGCGCACACACATTTGGCTTTTGGTTGTCATTTTTTCGTGAGCGTATACTATAGGGGGGGGGGGGGGTGCTTATAGTCCCTTCATCTAACAATTACATTTTATTTAATTGGCCCCTACAGGCATTCAAGGTTCACAGTGCATGTAATGTAATGATTCGGGCTAGTAAATTTGGAGCTAACTTGGATAAAGAATCCGATAGCTGAAAAAGAATATTATTACTCACTTTTCATTTATGATAAATATCACACCATCATTAACTTCATCATTTCATTGTGATGACGAGTTGACGATTAGAACTTCAAAATGTACGCAGTAAAATGTGAGGAAAAAATTGCCAATATACCTCTTCGTATACAGTGATAATTTTTTTGTGGGCATATAGGCTGCTTTAAAAGCAGAAATAACGCATCTATTAAGCTAAAATACCGATATTAAAATGCAACTTTTTATCACGCCTAAAGTTACTTGGGCTAGGGTGCAGAACTTTGGCTGAGCCGTTGAGGTTTCCCATTACACCATATTACTATTTTTGTAACCCCTCCAGGCGATTACCAGGTAAATTCGTAAGGGTTTATTAAGTGTCCCCACCTCCAACCCTCACGTAAAATGACTCGGTAACATTGTTGAAAGGTTGATAAAAAAAATTGCTTAATTTTTGTATAAAATATTACTTAATATATTCCTCCTACTGTACTAACCCTCTGACATGCAAATAATCCTGAACATTTTTGAAGGCGTCACTGTGCAAAACCCTCTAACAGTGATTTACAGTAAATTCTCCCAACCATTTTTGAATTTTTCAAACCGTTTTTTCATGGAAAAAAGACATAAAACAGGCGATTAAAAATCTGTCAACACTTAAATGTCTGGAATGGTATGAAGAGCCAATTTATTGCTTTGTGACGATTTACATTCACCTAAAATGTAATTAAATTGTAATGGTATAGTTGGGAGAATTAAGGAATCGATCAGATCAGTTTTTCCCAATTTGTATCATTAATAATGGTCCATTTTCACTCAAATTTTCAGATTATCTTTAATTGTACATCTAGCTTTAAAGTCACTACCCTAGCACCACTAGCTCTCATCTTAACAATGTTACCAAGTCCCTTTAAAGAAGGTCAGTAGCAAGATCAGAGACTTTTTTTTTCTCTCTTTGCCTCTTAGAGGTGTTTATTCAATATTCAAACAATAACATAACTTTGCTTACAAATCAATGGAACATCAATAATACACAAATATTCAAATATAACTAAGCAAATTCGCAGGAAATTTCATATTTTGTACTTTCAAATGTTCGTTTATTTCTATTCTGTTAGTCATTTCTCTCTTAAATAAATAAATCAAATTCAAATCTCTATTATCATACCCATACTTATTACGAAAAATAATCATTTTATAAATAGACCAAAAAGCAATCGTCATTATCAAATCGATTTCGGTTTGCGTAATTTTGAGTAATAAAACAATATCTATCTCTATTTTAAGATTGAAAGCACGTAAAACTAAGTCCTTTAAATATTCAAAGAAGGTTTCATTTGCCTTACATGAAATGAAAGCATGAAGCACATCTTCAGTTGTTTTGCATTTTAAACAAAGGTCATCGTATGAGAGACCCCACTTGAACAGATTTTTACGAACTGGTAGCATTTATATAAAAGCTTGAAATTAAAATCACGTAGACGAAATTCTTTAATCCCAATCAAATTCCTATTAAAAAAAGGAGGACCATTTAACGTCCTTCTGCAAGACAAACGACATTTATTTATGTTAATTTGTTCAAAACTTATCATATTATACCACTGTTTACTACTCAAAAGACTAACAGGCTTAACTGATTTTCCAAATACAATATGGGATACAGAAATTATGGTCTTTGAAACCCAAAGGTACCCTTTGTTTGTCATTTATCCAAATTTTTGGAATTGATTTTTGTAGCTTTGTATAGTCAAAAATCAAAAATTGTTTACTTCTTCTAGTTTTAAGGCGGATAAATAATTCTTTTACTGAAACAAAAGTACCATTTTTAAAGGTATAATTTAAGTATATAATACCACTTTTATACCAGTCTTCATAAAATAACATTTTCGTTTCAAAAACAATATCTTGATTATACCATAAAATATTTTCGTCGACATGTTTCTGTGTCTGACATTCAGCTGATGTGTATTTTTTTATGAGGTACCATGTATGTAATATTTCTATGTAAAAATGTGGGACATTTTTAAGTTTTAAGAGATTTAAAGTATAATCAGTATAATTGCAATTCAGCAGTAGATGCAGCCCTCCCAAACAGTCAAACCAATGTTTACACATATCTTTCCAATTGCCTTTTGTATTATCTAAAAACATCCCAAGCAATAATAATCCTCAGTAACAATACATCGTTTTACCTTTTCAATTTTACTTTTCCAAAGAAATTTAAATATCAAGCTATTAAGTTTTATCAAAAAAGTAGACGGTATTGTATCAACAATCATTAAATGTATAACTTGACTAATTGCAAGTGATTTAATAATAGTCAGTCTTCCAAACAAAGTCAGGTTTCTTTTTCTCCAGTTATCTAGCAGTTTTTGTATGTTTTAAAATTTATTTTGCCAATATATTTTTAAAGCACACTGCAGATCAGGTGCGATATGATGTCCTAAGTATTTTACTGGCTCATCTGTCCAATGTAAGCCAAAACAAGATAACGACCATCGTTGACAGGCTGTTCCAATCCAAATCAAGACAGTCTTTTCTCTATTTAACTTCGGTCCTGCAACATCGCCAAAAACCTCTAATTCGATTAAAATATTTTCAACAGAATTTATATCAGATACGTAAAATAAGGTGTCATCTGCATATTGCAGCAGTTTCAGATCAATACCTTTATCATCAATATCTAGACCTTTGATTTCCTTATTTTCTCTCACTTTATTTGCCATTAATTCTGCGACCAGTACAAACAATAAGGCCGAGAGGGGACACCCTTGGCGTATTCGTCTCAGAACACTAAAAGTTTCAGATAACCAACCATTTACAATTACAGAACTTGCAATATTTGTGTATAAAATTGTCACAGAATTCTGGAAAACAGACCCAAAATTAAATTTACTCAAACATTTTTTGATAAAAGTTTCATCAATTACATCAACGGCTTTCGAAAAATCTACCATCATAAGAGCACCGTTTTTACCGCTCCTTGTCATGTATTCGATAATATCTTTATGCCCGCGTCACACTGTCCCGAAGTTGACTTAAGATGGACACACGATGAAGGAAATTTGAACTTCGCACGAAGATGGCCCCGAACTTGGTCAACAGCCAAGCAACAGCAGAACCACTCACGAAGGCAACACGAAGATGTGAATTTGTAATAAGAAGTGTACCCGCAGGCCACACGAAGGCCAAACAATGGCTACACTACGTCGTATTGAGAGTACGATGCGTTCCAGCTAGGTCACGAAGGCGTCACGTGACCTCCTGATGGTAAAAAACCTTCGACCGACGGTGGGAAATTCAATTACTGATCGGAAATTAATGATGCTCAGAACAGGGGCGTTGGAGCGACTTCCAAATTTGGGGACGGGAACAACAAAAAAAGGGCATTTTCTGAAAAAAAGGGCACCTACAAAGGGGAATCTCAAATCGAAAATATACAAATTGTTAGACATTGGTATGTACCCAAATACATTGTGGTTACATTAACAGGGATGCTCTCAATATTTATTTATCTTTGTACATCATACAAGATATTGTTTAAGCATCATACTTTGCAGTTGGGTATGATGGTCTGAATATTCATATGCGAGCGAGTAAAAATGTTAAGATTTGTGAGGTCGCAGTGCAAAAAAATTACATCTTATAAAGATAATTAAATCCAATACTGATGGGGTTATTCCCACATTCTCATAACGGAAGACTGAAAGACCTTTGATAAGTAATATAATTATATCATCTATGAAATCAATGCGAGTGAGTGTAGCGAGCGAATTTTGGGAGAAATTGCCCTAATATTCACTTTAAATTAGGGGCACGTTTAAAAAGAGAAGAAAAGGGGACACTTATCGAAAAGGATAAGACACTTATTAAAGGTAATACAAAGTTTTGGTATGGGGTCATGAATTTGGTTCAAATTAACATATTGGAAGCATGTGCGTTCCTACAATATTCATTGATCGTTGTCGCGGTTGAAATCGAGTCTAAATTTATGAAATTATAAATAATAAACTCTTTATGTTGTATAGCTCCCTCTCAAGGTCAAGATATTAATTTAGCTATGAAACAATGTTTCTTGACTAAAATCGACCGATAAGCTATTCCCGTTCGGAAATTATATATCACAACTACATATTCTGAGATTTTCATGGTCGCACCTACCATTGTACGGCCATAGGCGCTATTTGAAATTTATCAAAATTTACCGGGAGCACCGGTAAATTTTTATATTAAATTTTTCTCGAAAACAGAAGTGTTTTAGGAGCTAATTTTTTTAGTGCTTATAATACATCCACAGGGGCATCCAAATATATCAAAATTGTAAAGATTCACTATCCACCTAATTTTCAAAATTTCCCAAAACTTTGTATTACCTTTAAAAAGGCACTTATGAGAATGGTAAATGGGAATTTGTGGACAGAATTGGGGCATCCATCAGATTTTGATAGAGGCATTCATAAGAGTTGAAAATGGGAATTAATGAAAAGGGGATAGGTCCCTTATTAGAAAGGAAAAGGGGCACGTATCATTGTTAAAGGAAATTGTCAGAGGTGTAAAGGGTCATTTATCGCCCCTGAAATGAGGCACTGACTAAATAAGAAAAGGGGTACTTATGAGAATGAAAAGGGACACTTTTAATAGGTGAAAAGGGGGCATTTATGAGAAGGGGTAGGAGCTCTTTTGTTCTTTATATGGGAAAACTTATCATACGGAAAAGGGGGCACTAATTAGATTGAAAAAGGGGCACACGTGGAAATAAAAGGTGTGCTTAAGGGAGTTAAAGTGGGTAGTTATTAAAAGGGGAGGAGGCACTTCCTACAAAGGAAAATAGGCACCTCTCAAGTATGAATAGGGTAATTATCAGAGGTGAAGGGGGTACTTTTCAAAAGTGAAATGGGCACTTTTTAACGTAAAATGGGCCCTTTTGCTCTGTAAAATTAGCACTTCCTACGAAGTTATAGGGGCACCTTTCCTACATAAGAAAGGGCACTTTTGAGGTACTTGAAAAAGCCCCTGGCTATGAGGCTGGATTTTTATATTCATTCATTCATTCATTCAAAATGGTTTATTTCAAATAAAACTTTCATCGCGGCGTTTAGCCGAATTACAAAAGTTTACAAACAAAATTAAAAACACATAATGTAATATAAAACATTGCATAACATGATATATTGAATCTCAAAAACAAATCAGTATAGATACGAGAAATATAGCTTATTGCAACATATTTCCACGTTACCATGACACATGGGAAACGCTTGAGCTACTTAAATTCGGCTGCCTTCGCCGACACCGTGGTCCCATCTGGATGTCATCGTACTATAATACGATGGATACACGATGGCATTTCGAGGGTTTCACGTAGTCGGGTAGCTTCTTGTTTCCTTCGTATTGTCTTCGTGAGGTGATAAATGCCCGATGGCACCGACGATCACACGAAGTAATTACGAAGATGACACCAATTGACAAGATGCCCTCACGATGGCCTTACGAAGGGCAAAATGGACACACGAATACAACACGAAAATGAACCATCGCAAGGTCTTCGGGCAATTTGTTGGCACGCCAAAGATTTTGCCACCGCTCACGAAGTTGCTGCCGGAGCCTGAAAAATCCACCGGCGGCCACACGATTGCTTCAGATGCCCTCACGAATGGCCCAAAATGGCCCGATGTGTTTACGATCAGAGCCGAATTTGGAATTTTCCTTCATCGTGTGTCCATCTTATGTCATCTTCGGGACAGTGTGACGCGGGCATTAGTAAGTCTTACATTAGGGACTTTTAGATTTGCACGTCGACAGCTTTGACTGCAACGTGTGACGTCATTTTAAGGCACTGCGCATGCGTCACGTCGTCTCAGTCGGCGATCGAGAATGCGTCAACCTTGATTTTCCTAAATCTAGTACATACATACATATTGATATACATATAGCGCCTTTACATGCTCAAGGTACTAGTATGCCGCGTGCGCATAAAATATACAGTTCCTTTAGGTAGACAAAGGAACATCCCTTCCCTGCTATTATGTAAGAATGTTTAGAACAGGTGTCTGCACATGCATATTCACCTGTTCTACACATTTTTACATAATAGCAGTGAAGGGATGTTCTTTTGATGAGGGTTGAATGAGGAACTGTATATTTCGTCCTCTTTCTTTTTCCGTGATGTTCATAGTGTTACTTCCTGCATGCATGTATATCTTCGAGTGCAATCTAAAAGATTTTTAATTGTAGTCAACATGGGCAGTTAAGTACGTTGACACGCATGATCCGTCGGCGTTCGTCGTGTTCTCGTCCACTCAATCTAAAAGTCCCTATTGCAAGCCGCCAGACGACCTCTTATGTAACCCGACTGGTTTTCATGAATAATTTTACCAATTACTTTTTTAAAACGTTTCGCAAGCACTGTTGCAATGATTTTATAATCACAATTCAGCAATGTAATCGGTCTCCAATTCTTCAGCTCTCGGTGATCTCCTTTCTTGTATATCAAAGTAATTATTCCTTTCCTTTGAGTATCCGACATTTTCTCATTAGCATAACACTCGTTAAGAGCGGCAACTAAAATATCACAGATCTCATTTCAGAACACCTGATAGAATTCCGCGATTATTCCGTCTGAGCCTGGAGTTTTGTTTTTCTTCATTGCGAATTAGCTTGTTTACATTCTCTGTGTGTTAATAAACCTTCACATATTTTATTTTCATCGTCAGAGAGAGATGAAATATTTTGAGAAAAAATATAATCTTCTGCAGTTTTAACATCAATATCTTCTTTACTATACAACTTACTATAAAAATCAACGGTTTCTCTCAATATTTCGTCTTGTTTTTCAATAATTCTTTTCCCATTTCCTGTCTTTAGCTGATTTATGTTTTTTCTGCTAGCATTTCTCTTTTCTAAGCTAAGAAAATATTTAGTACTTCTTACTCCCTCTTCCATTCATCTTGCCTTAGCTCAAATACCGGCTCCTTTAGATTCTACTTTATATATATTTTCCAGCTCTTCTTTTATGACCCTATATTCGTTTTCATTATCATTATTTCCACTTTGGTTATCAATACTATTTTGTAATACATTAAGCTTCATTTCTAAAAAAAAAATTATATTTTTTTTATCTGCAACTTTATGTTAACAATATTTTGGTGTAAATTCACGTATCTCTATTTTCAAAAGTTCCCGTTTCTGTAGGGGTCTCATATTTTGAGAATTCATTGAACTAATAACATCACAAATATTGTTATAATAACAGTCATCAGACAGAACACGACTGTTTAGCTTCCAGTAACCTGGACCCTTTTGAACAGCTTTTGTTTTGATTTTTAAAGAAATTGCGTTGTGATCAGCTCTTATTGATGGTCTGATATCTGTGTTTACAACTCTCCCTAAAAAACTTTTATCGACCAACCAATAATCTAATCTTGAAGCCAGTTTTAAATATTTATTTCTCCATGTAAACTGAATAGTATTAACATTCATTTTCCTCCAGATATCACACAATTCGTATTTCTTTAACAATCTTCTAAAATTTAGCGGTTTCTTGTAATAGGAACGGTTTGTTCCCTGAACATGTGTAGTGTCTTTTTTGACATTCAGTACACAATTCCAGTCTCCTGCCATTACTAATTTAGATTTTTTTCATATTTTTCACAAGAATTTGATACGAAAGTATTCAGATTTCTAAAAAACCGTTCTCTTTGCTTTTTCTTAGTTGGTGCATATACGTTTACCATTGTCAATAAAAAGGTTCCCATTTTAAATTTTAGTAACAACTTTCTTCCATCATCAATCTGCTCTATACTAGTGACATCTATGTCTAGGTGTTCATCAAATAGTATAGCCGTGTGAAAAATAACACGGCCCACGCCACTCACTTTTCACAATATTTTCAATGTCGGCTGTCCAATAAGTTTCTTACAAAGAATATGTGTCTCTTTTGATGTCTAAACCATCTGAAAATTTGACTTCGTCTTTCCTTATTTCTAAGACCACGAACGTTTAAACTTAAGAAATGACAACTCGACATTTACATGAAAAAGGAAGATTGTATAACAAAAATCAAATTGAAATAAGTTTGTTTGACATATCTATCATTTTTTCTTCGGTGTTTTTTTCGTCGACTTTTGCTTCCTCTTTTTACTCTTATCTGTATCATCTTTCACTCGGCGTGTTCGCAACTCGGGTGATTCAAAAGATATTTCGGAGGCTTCTTCTTCGCTGCCGTCATCGACATCGCATGAAGAGACATTGCTTGAAGCATCTGTACGTGAGGGCGAAACGTAGGAATCAGGATTGCTAGAGAGAGGAGCAAACTTGTTAGCGGAAGAGGATGACACATTATCCGGTTTGTTTACTTCGACTCCCTCAGCGGCTCCATGGGGTGACTCACTACTATCTCCGTGCAGAAATTACGTAATCTCTGACTGAGCGCGCGTCTGGTAGTCATGGTGCCATGGGTAGATCAGAGACTTGATGCAGTGCTAGTTAAACATTAACAAATTACTTGCACTGCAAATAAAATCATATAAAACCTATCTCGAAACTGCATTTGAACCGTTACATTGTGTAACGTTTTGTCTCAAAATGAAGAGCAAGTCCAATAGTAGGAGGTGTCACTGTGTAGTGGTTCATTTACTTGACTCTCAAACTAAGGGTTGAGGGTTCGATTGTCAGCTCGGCACTAACGTCCTTTGGCAAGATATTGATCCACATTTGCCACTCTCAACCCAGGTGTTAATTGGTACCCGGCATTTGCTAGGGTGATAATAATTGCAAGCTCCTCAGAAAGAACAGTACCGATGCTGATGAGGCTTCCCTGGGTATTCAAAATTATTATTATTATTATCATTATTAATGTTATTGTTATTATTAGTATTATAATTATCATTTATTATTATTATTATTTGTATTATTATATTAGCAAAATTAGTTCATGGGCCTAAAGTTATTGATTAAAGGGAGTGTAGCTTGGCAAATACTGATTAACGCCATCTACGTCTTCTTTTAGACAACTGCACGTAAACGAAAGGACTTGATTAACGGCAGTCAGCGACTAGACGTCGGGTGCCTAAATCGAAAGCTCGTTAATGAGCTTTCGATTTAGGCACCCGACGTCGGCTATTACGAGGTACTGGAGCGTGGAGACGTTGCGGAGCTCACGTCTGTTCCCATCGCGGCAGTGCTTTCGATTTTTCACGACGGTGCTTCGATCGTCGGTCACGTGACCAATTTTTGAGATCAGGTGATTAAATCAAGTACTAAATTCACAGTGCGCGGAAACGAAGAATAACATAAGGATGAGAGAATTAGAAAGTTAGAATAATAAAACAAAAAATAACATAAGAAAAGGTGATAGAAGAATAAACAAAGGATAGCAACAGGAAATTATAAAAACAAAGAATAACATAAGAGAAGGTGATAGAAGGAAGAAAAAAAGAATAACATAAGGAAAGACAGAAAGAGAAAGTGATAGAATGATAAAAACTAAGAATAACATAAGAGAAGGTAATATAAGGAAGAAACAAAGAATAACATAAGGAAAGATAGAAAGAGAAAGGGATAGAATGATAAAAAACAAAGAATAACAAAAGAAAAGGTGATAGAAAAAGAAAACAAAAAGGATAGTAAGAGAAAAATAATAGAATAATAAAAACAAAGAATAACTTATAAAGAGAAGGTGATTAGAAGGAAGAAAGAAAGGGTAGCGTAGGGAAAGAAAGGAAAAGGAAATAGAACAGTAAACAAAAAACAGAAGAAAAGGTGATAGAAGAAGAAACAGAGAATAACATGATAGAAAAGATAGAAAGAAAAACATGATAGAAAGATATCCACAAACAATAACATAAGAGGGGATAGAATGTAATGATCAGGGATACCGATGAAACTGCACTCACGTTAACGTTTTCACGACGACGGGGATTCACGGAAATTGCCCCCTACTCCCGTCGTGTGATTTGGGAGGGAACGTGGGCCCAGAAGCTCGCGCATGCGCATGGGATTAATATGACGTCACGCGTAGTAGCCCACGTCGGGTGCCTAAAACGAAAGCTCGCTATTACACCCGATTGGCCCCGAGTCAGGCCACGGGTAGGACACGTAGTTTCGTCATGCTACATCCCCGTCAACTGATGACCCAAACCTTTATCACCTAGAGCATTCTTTTATATGACACCTTAAATATCAGCAAAATCGTGTTGTGTTATTTTTGGGAATTGACTTTGTATTGTGTATGTTTGTTATTGTGATTTTTTTATCAAATGTGCAAATAAAATGAATTGAAGAATGGTGATCGACAAAATATTAATATCTGATTACTCACTCTTTCCCGCTTCTTTGTCTTCTGTATTCATGAGTTGAACCAGGCATTTTTCACCCAAGATGTAACGAACCTTTGAGCCTACAGCATGATCGCTTCGCTTGATAAGTGCGTCTATTATTTCGGCTACGATTCCGTCACAATTCAAGCATCGAAGTTTCCGATCTGATATGAGGAACATAAGAGCAGAGCTTGTCGCTGAGTTGTGGATGATGCTGGAAGTCATTATTATTATCATCATTATTATAATGAAAATAACAATAATAATAATAACTAGAAATTTAAATCGTCATGGGGACGAATTAGGTGGTCTGTTTTCAATTTTATGATCATTGAAAAGTCAAAAAAGAAAAAAAAATGAAGAAAAAAAATTGTTGGAGACTCCCGGACTCGAACCAGGGATCTCGTGCGTTACCGATATACCAAAACATTTCCCATAGCGATTACACGTAAACGGAAAATGAAATTCTCAAATCCCACTTTGCAAGTGAAATATGAGCATGATCCCGGCATCTGATTGAAAAATAAAGGGCACACTTGTGATAGCTTATTGTCTCAACTACAACATACTCGAAGTTCAGCAAAAACAAAGTTAAAACGACGGAGATATTGCTCGCAAAAACGGGAATGTAGAATCCAGTTTTGAGAAAAAGTCATGTCCCATAGAGAATACACGCAAAAAGTGAAAAATTGACATGCCTCCTTTAATCGCAAAAATACGCCATGATCCATTTGTCAAAATGAAAAATCGTGTCCATTGCATTTGTAGGAAATTGTCTCAGCTAGAACATATCGAAATTTGGAAGTAAATTGATCAATATTTACAGAGATACAATCAATTTTCCGTAAATATGTTGACGTCATAATATGCAAATTGAAATTTTGAGTTCGGAGGCCATTATGATGACGGCATGAGTTAATTGAGGGTCAAATGAGACATGAAATCATATCTCCAATTCATACTCTATCAAAATATGGAGAAAAAATTGGGTTCACCTTGCATCCTAAAGCGCTACAATGGATTTTGTATAGGTATGTTTTTGCCCATGTATGCTATGTATTACAAGGGCTCGCACGCACGGAAATTATCTTAAACGGACGCTCATTCCGTTATTAATGGGCAGAAAAAGATGAACAAGGTATCAAAATGCCTGGAAAAATGTGTCAAATATGATGACACAGAAAATTTGGCGATTCTATGTTGGAAAACACCAGTACGCGCGAAAACGCGCGCGCATGCGAGTGTGCGCGTTTTTTTGCAAAATGCTTAAAAGGGCCTAGAACGTATGCAAAATGAATTTGAGACGATTTGGAGCATTTTTTTTGCGCGCGCGCTGACGCGCGGACGTACGCATGCGCGCGCGTTTTTTGACCTGAAATTGACCGGACGGATATTGACCTTAATCATGATAAATACGAATGAGAAATGCCTTTCCGTTAAGAAGATATGAACATGAGTAAAAAGTACCCAAAAAAAACACAAAATGGCGCCTGGATGACGCCATGAAGATTTGATGACCTTGAAAATGTTCCTGTCACGTCTCATGACAATGACCTATGCCTGTGCCAAAATTGAACGAAATTGATTGAACCGATCTTGAGTTATCCTGTTCACAAAAAAGGGGGTAAAATAAATAAAAATAAAGAAATAATAATAAAGAAGAAAGAAAATTTGAACGAAAACAATAGGTGATCTGTCGATATCGACAGACCACCTAATAAGAATATTAATACTAACAATAATAAAACAACAACATAAATAACTACAGTAATTGAACATTATAATGATGATAATATTAATGATATGAATATCAATATTGAAATTGATGAAAAATGTTTATGAAGGAATATAAACACTTATGACAATAGTATTGATAACAAAAAGAAAATGGTATAAAAAGCACCTGGTGGGGATAGGAATTTAATTTTATGCAAATAACCATACGGTTTCAATATTCAATAGCACTCTCCATTTTGTAAAATTGTCAAAATTTGACTATGTCCCGGATTAACCTACTGTAGACTAGAGATGAGATATATTCGACCTTTCATTCGTATAGTTCCGGCCACCTCGAAGGACGTCCCTGGCATTCATGCAAACTCCACGGAAGTTTGAACTGTTCCAAACCTCCTTGGCGATGCAAAAGTTTTGCGTTGCAGACAATTTCATGGGCACTAGCTGCCCTATTCCAACCTTCTTTTCCCGTAAAGCCCGGCGCAAACTATTTGTACACGATCCTACTGCGATCCGGGCGGTTATATTATATATGGAAATCTAAACAACCACTCTCCTCCTGACTTAGGTTCTAAAAGTTGATAACAAATATTAACCGAAATTTCAGTGCATTTAGCTATTTTAGTCAGAATAAAAGCCGAATCGACTCTCGATCGTAACAATCGCACTACTGGTCTGACGTCACAACGATTCTGAACTGATTTAGCCTCTCTCCCTTCAAGGGAGCATAAAATCCCTTAAAATTATGATTCCTTTTAATCATAGGATTATTCAGATCCTCGGTCATTTAAATTTTACAGGTTTGAATTTGGATTTATATGTCGAAGGTCAAAGATCATGGATGTCAATTTCTGAAATCACAGGTTTTATCCCCGTTTTCGCGATATATGAAGAACCATTAGATGTATTAGCCTCTAACTTGGTGATAGTATGTATCAACAAAGGAAGACAGTCTCATTATATTGATGGTAAGTAGGTCAAAGGTATCAGAGGCTAATTTCTAGAATTAAAGGTTTTAAAGGGATAGTTGAGTTCTGTTGCAGAGGGCGCTACACAATTTTTTTTTTTTTTGGTGAGATAATGAAAAATTGAGTGTCAAATTTGAAAGAACATAATATTTAAATGACAAAATCATCTTTGTTTGATCAAAATTGGTTCAGAGACGGCTGAAATATAACGATTTCTAATACTTGTGTACCACAAATATTAGATATTTTGAAAAAACCGTTGAAAAAAACGAAATAACGTCTTTTACGTTGTATTTCAGCCAATGCCAATGTTGGCTTTTTTTGTTGGCATTTTCGTGTTGCTTATATATATTACCCACAATAGTCGGCTCATGTATTATTATTTTTAATTAAATAATTAATTAACGGTCACCGTGTCTTTTTGAAAGTGGAGCTGAATTGGTATGATCGTAATAGCTAAATTTCAAACATTTTGGGGTCTAAAATTAACTTCATAGCAATTTTAGGTTCTAAAAGGGCACTGTAAATGTCATAGATAAGAATAAGAGCAATAACCATGCACTTTGAAGGCATTTGCGGTCTGAAAACAGAACTCAACTATCCCTTTTAAGCTTTGCTATTGCAATATCTATACGTGCTGGTGACCGTATTACTATAGGAAGATGATCCAATTACATTTTGGGGCTAGTAGGTCAAGATCATAGTCGTCAGTAGACATTTAATTGTAGGCTATTTATTTCATTGTGAAATGTCATGAATAATTTCGTCCATTTCCTATACGAAAGAAAGGGTGGAGGCATGCATAGCAGACGCAGTCGCATTGTTCTTGTTTCGGGTAACCTTGCAATATTTTCGTGTCTTTACTATACAGAGGTCATTATTTTTTCCGGCCTCCTGCCTTCGTAATGCAGTCAGTAGGGATTAAATTGATCATTATTCAAGACTCAGGGATCAACCGTCACTAGCCTTCTCAGGGACTCCGGAACGCTACCGACTGGTGATCCGGGATGCGCGTATTTTTTTATAATTATATGACACGCAAGCGAAGGGAATTTCGATTAATTACAACGAAACCGCTCACAAAGAATCTAGACTGGATCGGAGAGTTGGCTAGCGCTAACTCGCGCGCGAGATATAATGAATTTGGACGGCGTGCATGTGGTGGATTAGCATTGAGCAATAAGGGAAGAGGTCTACTTGTCATGAGCATGAAATTTGCATTTCTTTCTCAGAAAATGGAGTCTTTAATAATAAATCATAACAACTTATAGAGACTGCAACAAATTTGATATCAATGGCACGTGATTTATGCTATTCAATGTCGATGTTTCTAGGTGTATAACTACATTGCTACTTTATTACATTGCGAAAACTGATAAGTTTAGAGGTACTAACGTTAATATAGGACAAAGTTGCTTATCTTTTCCTTGGAATAATTCATTGGTTATGGAACATATTTGTGTTTTTAATCTTTAAATATTGATGTTATTCTGCATCAAAGAGAGAATATTGAGTTCTACTTTGTTATACACAGGCATGATCTTACTTTAATACATACAAATTTCCCTTTTTTTCTAGCAAGAAGGTGCACTAGCTGTAGTATTACAATTTTAGCAAACACATCAACATACATACATTACCTGGACATCTCATCATCATGGCCATTGTCAAACCATATATTAATGATACATGTGTTATAAAGATTAAAGTAATTAATTCTCGTTAAGTGGCTGTATCCTGAGTGTGATTGATATCATTGATTTTGAGTCATATTTGCATCTAACTGTGGTTGAAGAAAATATATTGTGTATAAACTGGAATATGTGGAGATGTGGATAAATCAAGAGGGAGATCAATTGGAAGGAAGTAACGAGGAATATTTAAGCAAGAGAGACCGGAGGAAAGCGAGAAGTTATTGAAATCGAGAGATAACTCGAGAGATATCCTTGGATATTAGTTAAGAAATTGATATCCTTTATAGAAAGTCGTCTCGAGAGGAAGTAGAAAAGTATTTTTTGTTTAACTGGAGATTGGTGTTAATGTGAGAAAAATCGAAAATAAGAAGGATTGAGAAAGCTATTTATTTGTGAAAGTCGTGATCACTACATGTGATTAAATGGGTGATCTCAAAATGGCATTTATATGCGATGTCACACGCGTAACTCATGTCACACACTGCAAGGAAAAGTCCCATTTCATTTGTCTACAAATTACTAAAAGTTTCGATTTTTCCGTATCTCAAAATAACGGAACGGTTATTTATTCAAGTGAGAACACATAAACAAGTAAGTTACAAATCAGGACCAAATTGACAAGGAAAAAGTAACCGATCTCGAATGCCAATTTCCATGACTTTCTTCTTTGTTCGATTTCTATAATCTGTCCCCCTCCCCCAGATCTGTCTACTACCACTAAGACCCAATTTTCTTACGTAAGGGAGCCAATAAGTGCGAGTGATAGAGAGGGAGAGAGAGAGAGAGGAAATACCAATGCAATGTCAAGAAAGAGCCCCCCCCCCCGAACAAACAAAAAACTACAAAATATGAACTTGGAACATTTTGCCAACCAAATAGAGAAGGAAATTAAGAAAGACATCAAAAGAAAAACAAAGCAACAACAAAAAAGGAAACAAAATTGATAGCAGGCCTGATAATTACCCGGTTTATATCGGTTTCCCGATTTTTTTTTTCTTCCCCGATTAAAAAAAAAAAAAATCTTCCTGATTTTATCCCGACTTTCCCGACTTTTCCCTTATTTTCTCTATTCTTCCCTATTTTTTCCCAAATTGTCTCACTCAAAAGGGGAGTATGTTGTTAAATGCCATATTTTTTAGTGCTCACTATCAACCCTGGATAGGAAAATAAAGACACGCACTTTTAATTGAAGCTTTGTGCTCAGAGGCGGCGCTCCAAAGTGGGGGCGGTACCCCAAAAGTGCCCATATTTACATTTGAAAAGTGCCCTATTTTACTTTGTCAATTGCCTTTTTCCTTTTCAAGAAGTGCCCCATTCCCTTTTAATAAATGCCCCTTTTCACCTCCGATAAATGCCGAATCTAATTTGACACGTGTCCTCTTTTCCTTTCTAATAAGTAATCCATTTCATTCTGATAAATGTCCCTTTTCCTTTTTTTTAAATATCAGCCCCTTCCCCTTTTCATAAATACTAATTTTCACCTCTGATATAGACCCATATCAAAATCTGATAGGTGCCCCTTTTCTTTGACTGATGCTCCTCTTATTTTCTAATAAGTGTCCTCTTCCCTTCTGAAAAGTACCCCTTTTCTTTTTTAAAAGGTTTCCCCCGAAGAGCACTCGCATTTATAATTTGTATAATTATTTTACTCATAAAATGTATTTTCAGACTTTCATTATTAGATTATGCTTAAAACCCATCAAGACTTGTTTTTTCTCGTCATAAAAAAATTCGCATTACGTCAGAAATCTTAAAATGTTATGAATATTCAGACCATCACACCCAACTGCAAAGTATGATGCTTAAGCAGTATCTCGGACCATGTAAAGAGAGGAACAAATATTGAAATCATCCCTGATAATGTAATCAACATCATGACAAAGTAGGGGTATATTATTGTCTAAAAATGGTATATTTTTGTTTTGATGTTTCCCTTTGTAGGTGCCTCTTTTATTCCAGTAAATGCCCTTTTTGTTGGAACCCTCCGCACTTTGAAAGACGCTCCGCAGCCCCTGTTTGTGCTTAATGAATAAGAAGAAAACGAAGACAGCAGATAATAAAGGCCAGTCGACCAGATGCATGGACGCGTTAGGGAAATGTCTTACATAATAAACAGAGACGGCACTATGATCTTTCAAATGACAGGAGGCACTATTAGGATTATATTCAAACGTAATGTGGTATTTAGATGTACAATTTATTTGATTAGCTTTGATTGAGCTCATACGACCGACTGCTACCCGATCGTCGATGCAGGAGACTGAAAGGTCCTAGATATTTAACGATATTAGAACACAACACAAGATTCTGAGCTGTTAGTTTCAAGAAAATAATAAACAAAAATATTGGTATTTATTTTTCTCTTGCAGTTAAATATGAGAGCAGAAATCAGCACAACGAACGTGAACATTCACACACACGTACGCACAACATCGAACTACAATTTTGTTAAAAGTACATTATCATTATTAGTCCACGTACGTACAAAATACAGTCTCTTCGCGAGCGGTTTCATGGGAATTATTCGTGAAATTCCCTTCGCTTGCGTGTAAATAAAATTACGCACCCGGGATTATGTGACTGGTGCTACTGAAGAACGGAAAACCTGCCTACATGAATTTTGATAAGACAAAAATACACGAAGTTGTAATGTCGGGTAACTCCATAGTTGAAGTTACTCTATATTAAAGATGAAGTTGAGTTCTGGTCAGGCGATTGCATTGTGAATGAAACGATGTGGAATCGACCAGAAAAGGTTGATCATCTAGCATAGAAGAATTTGTGCGTATTGCAAGGTTCTAGAATCATCAAAATGATAAGAAATTTGGCCAAGTCTTGGTAAAGTTACAAACACTGTACACAGAAAGATGTATATGGGACTACACGAACACGTGGCGTAAAAATCCTACACCCCGAGTTTTACGATGTTACATGACATATTTAGAATATAAAGGCATTTGAAGAGCCATGCTTTTCAGGGAACATGTCTTATCTGATGTTCTTCCACACTTGCATAATAAGAATGATAACGCTCACAAATAATTTTTCACCTCTTCCCAGAACTCAACCTTCTCTTTAAGGACATATTGGGTTCATGGTCATGCGATCACATTTTAAAATAAGCTGTCTTGAAACAATAGGGGGTGGGAAGATGGAAACGTGGAAACGTTATGCAGTAAATGAACTTTGAGTATATTGTGAGATATTGTAAATGTCAAGCTGATAAGAAATCGACTCGTTCTTACCGAATGTCACATGCACTGCACATAGCGCTGATTTGTGACATGGTCCAAACTTTCAGCTCTCTCTTATTTCGAATACAAGGGCATTGGAAAAACATTCATAGTCAGTGGGCATTTCTTCTGAGATACTCTTACAAACTTAAATAAAAAGAGTAAGAAAGCTGACAAAGGAACTCAATCGTCTCTTTAACTCCTCGCAAAATTCTGAAGAGAAGGGTTTCCTGGAAAATCGGAAAATTAGGTACACGGACAATCCATTTAAAAACAGACATCTATACTAATGGGGTTGACGCCTTTTGTCCTAATTTAACCTCCCAATTTCTAAATCTATTGAGTGACCCAAAAAACATTTCCCTACGCTTTTTTTCTTTCGAATAGCATATGTCGGTACCTATTCTGTCATAAATTTCTTTAGAGGTTTAGAATATAAAAATTTCTCAGCCTTTCCATGATCAACGTCTTTCTAATATGAAGATAGCTGCTAGTAGCAATTCTCTGTACGTCAAAGTGGCCATTTTAATGAAAACAAAGCCCTGCACTAAAAATCTGTTAAATTTTTTGTGGCGCTTTTAATTGTTTGGTATGCAACTTATTGAGTGGGATATAGAGAAAATTATTACATCGTATGTTTAGCATATAGTTAGTGATATCTTGCCATATGTATACATGAACTAAGATCAAACAAATCTCTGTAAATATTCACGGAGCTTACCAAAAGTTGACTTTATGTATACATGAGATTCTTACCACCTGTTGGCAAATATTTGTCTGCAATCTCGAGGAGTTCGGCTTTTATGAGCGCCTTCCTTAAGTTCACTTTCTGCTCTTTGGGGCTGGTCTTTCTCTTCCAATCGAATAACATATTCCTGGTGCCATCATGTGACACATTTCCATCCAGATGGTTGGATGCCACATACTCATCAACGACAGATTTTTGAAGGCCTAGGCCAAATTTGCCGATGCCCAGCTTCATTAGAGTAGTAGTGTTGGTACCCACTTCTTTCGCGATGTCGTTGAGTTTGCATTCAGCGATTTCAGTCATACTGAAAGAAATGAGTGAGATTAAAACGACATGTACTTGGCATATAAAAGCATTTCATTGTTTTAACGTAATAATTGCCGGTTGGTAATATATATATATATATATAAAAGTGCGAGAATTCTCAACTCTGACATGACAACGGGTGTTCCAGAATAGGCGTGATGAAAAGGGTCTAGGAACGTGAGACGTAGCTGTACTTTACAAGTTTATTACGAGCTTTCGGCTTGTGAGGCCTTCTTCAGGTTCTGAAGTGCAAACACATACAAAAACAAATACATTGTATGAACAAATATACATGGCATATACATGGCATATGTATATATATATATATATATATATATTATACCTGTTATCAATTACCGCTGCATGGCTCCGAATTTAGGGGCATCATTTTGCACGTTTTTATGCATCACATGACTAAACACTGGTATCGATAGATGGCGGTGTGGAATGTGAATCCACTGTATTGATTCATAGAGCCCCTAGCTTCATTCCCCATTCGCATGTTTAGAAGAAAACAATATCAGATAAATTCAAGTATTAAAAATGTGACGGAGCGTAACGACCGGGTTGTAAAATTATGACATACAGTGTAATAATATTGTCTCGCTAGCCGGGCGGGGAGAAATAAATTTGCCTTCATTACCCCTTTAAATGAAAAGAACCCTATCAACATACGTCCAGGGCTTTGGCGTAGATTGTGCAGTCTTGTAAAGTCAAGTAAGAATTAAAAAAAAATAGAATTTTGAATCTTGAAACACTGTGTTTTAGATCTCTGGCGATCTTTTCCATGGTTCTTAAAAAAGATTACTGTCATATAATTATTCATCTTGCGGTAGGACGGGAAATAATATTTTCCCCTTTTTTGTAGAGATTATCATGTGTACCTACTTTTGCTGTGGGGAGTTTTTTTTAAGGAGGCTTGTAATGTAATATAATACTGCATGTACTGATTTGCAAGGGTTTCTAGCTACCGGAGGGAGAAAAATCAAGAATTCGGAATAAAATCCTCGAAAGGAGAAGCTTGTATACAATAACTTGAAGAAGACATATTGGCGAAATATGTTTTCATTAAACCCTGTCAACGGTGTTATTTTTTCTCTCTTGTTTCAATTTTAAATAATCATCTCTCTCGCATTAATACACTGCGAGGGAGCACAGCGACCGAGCAAGAAAATGTAGAAATATTGATTTGTTAAATTTTTAAATTGCATTTGTTTAGAGTCATAGATAGCACATTGCTATTAGTGAAACCATTTCACATTACGTTCTTTTTTAATCTTTTGTCTTGAAATGGGCCCATTGAAACGACTGAAATCCGGCCTTGGTTAATAGTGCAGTAATATACGAACTTAATTTCGCTTTACACATATGAATAGTAAATCGAAATTGTTTATTGTTGTCTTTTAGCAGGGTCGTCAGAGCGTCGTACGAAGGGAGGGGGCACCAAGATAAAGGTCGCTTTCTGGAGAGAGAAAAAGAGGGCACCTACAAACCGAAACCTTAAAGCGAAAATATATAATTTGTAGGCATTGGGATATACCCCCTACATTGTCATGATTTAGATACTTGTTTGAATTAATGTACACCTGCCAGTGCATTGAGGTCAGCCAGTGATCTTCTTCGTCTCACATATTCAGTTAACCGCACATTAGCCGGTGATAGGACATTTACTGTATCTGCTTCAAAATACTGGAATGATTAGGCAGTCTCCATCTGTAAGTACCCTCAGAAAGGCCTTAAAAACACATCATTTTTTGGCAGTTTGTAGTTGTAAGTTTTTTGTATTACATGTATTTATGTAATTTTCATTTTCATTTACTGTAAGCGCTTTTGGTCTTAAAGGGATCCGGTAATTTTGGCTCAGATCCTTAACAAAATCCTTGATTTAGCTCATGCTGCAATGATAATTATAAACCTTTAGGTCAGTTAGGAACCCCATGACTTTTACAAGCCGATTGCCTGTCTGATTATCAAGATTTTTATGATTGAAAATCAAAATGTTTGCGTTTGCCAAACGGTTTTCATAAAACTACAGTCTACTGGGGGAAACGAGTATGGTAAAACCGGTCACTCCAAGGTCTTTACTTTTTGAGGCTCTTCTTGATCATATAACACCATATCACAGACACTAATAACACGTAGGGCCGTGCATCTCAGATTTAACATTGTTAAACGATCCCTTTAAGGGAAAAGCGCGGTATAAGTAATAATAATAATAATAATGATAATACGTTATCATGAATGATTTCAATATTTGTTTCTCTTTTTACATGGTCCAAGATCGTGCTTAAGCTTCATACTTTGCGGTTGGTGTGATGATCTGAATATTCATCAGCGAGCGAGCAAAAGAAATTAGGTAATTTGTGAGATCGCAGTGCGAAAAATGACTTCTTATGATCAGAACTATAATTCAATTATGACTTTTTTCTTGTTTAAAAGCTGTTACTACTCAAGAAAGGTTCGATCATGTACTTTTGATAGCTATCGTAGAGAAATGATTTGGCTGAATAAAAATGTAATGTATAAAAGGATTTTTTTAATTTGTATAGGAATTGGATAAATTATGAGATTTTGTTTATTGGGGATTTAATGGATGGTAAAGGTTTTCTAACAGTTAATGAGTTATTAAAGTGCGAACATATTATTTAAGGATGGAAGGTGGTATATTCAATATGCACGTATTAGAAGAGCGATTCAATCACTTGGGAATATGTTAGTACTTGCAGATATGAATGTAGAACATAGAGAGTATATGAAATTTGGATCCACGGCGTTTGTATATAATGATATAAAATTGATTTTAGGATATGATTTCAGTAAGACAGTTGACAGTTAAAAGAATATATCATGAGTTGATTAAACAAAAATCGAAGAATCTAGAGCGAAGGAATTTTGGCGTAATAATACTTTGGAAATTGAATATATACCTGTATGGTCAGATGTTCGGTTATTTAAGTTAAAAGGTGTAAAAGACAGCTTACTAATTAATTTCAATCTCAAATTCATGTACAATATTTTAGCAATACCATTTAAATGGAAAGTAAATGCCACTCAGCAATGTTATTATTGTAATCAAACAGGTGATCGTATGCACATGTTCTTTTTATGTAACGAAGTCATTAAAGGGATAATTGAGTTCTGTTTTCAGACGGCAAATGCCTTCAAAGTGCATGGTTATCGGTCTAATTCTTATCTATGACATTTCTAGTGCCCTTTTAGAACCTAAAATTGCTATGAAGGTCATTTTAGACCCAAAAATGTGTGAAATTTAGCCAATACGATCATACCAATTAAGCTCCACTTCCAAACAAATACGGTGACCGTTAATTAATTATTTAACTAAAAATAACAATACATGGGCCAGCTGGTTGTGCGTAATATAACCAACACGAAAATGCCAACAAAAACAACAACATTGGCATTGGCTGAAATACGACATAAAAGGCGCTATTTCGTTTTTTCAACGGCTTTTTCAAATTATCTAATATTTGTGGTGGTACACAAGTATTAGAAATCGTTATATTTATGGATATTTCAGCCGTCTCTGAACCGATTTTGATCAACAAAGATGATTTTGTCATTTGAATTGTACGTTCTTTCAAATTTGACACTCAGCTTTTCATTATCTCACATACAAATTATTTTGTTTAGCGCCCTCTGCAACAGAACTCAACTATCCCTATAAGTTTTGGAATGAAGTTGAAAGGAATATAAAAAAAAAAAAAATAATAATTTCAAACCATGTCATCTATTGTTTGGGTTTGATTTTAATTCAAGGAAAAAGATTTCGATATTATTTTGAATTATGCACTTTTTACTATTTACAAAAGCTTTGTTGGAAACGAATTTAAAAAGAAAAGAACAAGAGAGAGACTTCTTCATATTTTGATTTACCTATTAAATTTTCGTTTACAGATAGAAGAAAATATTAGAAAACCATGTATATCCCTCCAGAAATGGAGGCAAATGCTAAAAATGTGAATATGTTTATATTATTATTTACAAAAAAATAAAGAAGACCTGAAATGGTTTTTGGGGTTAATATTCTACCCCCCCCCCCCAAAAAAAAAAAAAAAAACTGATCAGAATGGGAAAACAACAATTCTGATGGAATTTTAAGCACACAAAAGGGCGTTTATCAGAGATAAAAGGGGCACTTATTACAAAGTTAAAGGTAGCACATCTCTAATTTGAATGGGGCACTCACTAGAAATAAAAGGGGGCACTTGTCAGAATGAAAAGGGGGCATGCAAAGGAAAAGAGGCACTAGTCAAAATAAAAGGGGAACATCCCAGATTTAATAGGGGGCTATTATAAGAGGGGAAGGGGTGATTATCAGAGGTGGTAAGGAGCACATCTTGTACATGAAAGGAGCACTCACCTCAGATAAATAAGGGCAATTTATGCGAAAGGAAAGGGGTGCACGTGTAAAAAAAAAGAAGAGACATTTATCATTATAAGTGGAATAGGGCACTCATCAGACATGCAAAATGCAATATTGGGAAAGAGGCACTTATTACGAAGGAAAATTTCACTTGTTAAAGTAAAAGGGGTACCTCTCAGATTTGTATAGGGGCAATTATAATAAGTGAAGGGAGCACTTATCAGTGGTTGTAAGGGGCACTTATAAGAATGTGAAACGGGCAATTATTGGAAATAAAATGGGCACTTATCTGAAGTACATTAGTGCACTTTTCCTATATACACTTTTGGGTAACTTGAAGAAAAAAAAATCGGGGTTGGGGAGGTTGCAGGGGTGGGGACAGTGTGCACCCAACCCCCCCACCCCACGTTGCGTCGCATCTGCCTTTCAGTCGGGGATTCGAGAAAAAACACAAAAACATTTTGATTGCATTTTTTCTCACGACAGCCTCGTTCACTTTAGATTATGATAATAATATATGAAATTTGTAAAGAGCCGATTCCACTTCACAAGTGCTCAAGGCGCACTTGTGAAACAAAACAAGGGACCGAGCTTTTATGATGTGTTATAAGTTGTAACTTTTATTGCGAGGTCGCACAAACCGAGCTAGAAATGTTAACGTTTTGTGGTTTGGAACTTTTTCACAAAACTGAGCTTTAAATATTTACCAATTTCTTCTCGTCTCTAAAACACTAGCATTTAATACCATTTAGACGTTTTTTTGTGACTCTCCAATATCAGGGGACGATCCCCTTTTCTAGAAAGTGGCCTCATGCCTTGATTTACCAATCCCATCTCTCATATGTCTCTATTACGCACACAATTTGATATCTATGCCTATGTAATGTGTTTCATATCGTCTACAACTTTAATTTGTCAATTGACATTTAAGTGTCAATTTTTAAATAATCCTCTTTTTCGCAGGAATACAATGCGAGGGAGCCTAGCGACTGTGCAAGGAAATATCGAATATTGAATGTTAAACTTTGCATTTTATAGTCAATGATAGAACATTGTTAAAACCCCTTTACGTAATGCAATCGGGGAGGTTAGATAGATAGATAATTTTTTGGTCCATATTCAAAACATAGAAAATTGGCCTCCACTGGCAGCACATAAAACAAAACAAAAAGTAGTTACAAAATAGTTGATAAGTCACATAATGTACATAACTTCACACGAGATCATGACATTAACAAAAAGCATAAGTATAAATTACATAGTAATAGGGAAAACTTAAGAAAGAAGTCGACATTTAAAGATTGAGAAGAGAGAAAAAAGTCGTAAGGAGACTGAGGAGCAAAAATAGTAAAGAGAGAGAGAGGGGAGAGGGGGAGAGAGACAGAGAGGGAGGGGAGAGATAGAGAGAGAGATAGAGAGATAGAGGGAGAGAGAGAGAAAGATTGGAACGAAAGGTGGACATGGTGAAGGAGGTAAGGAGAGAAGAGGAAATAAATAGAGGGAGGGGAAAGAAAAGGAAAGGAAGGGGGACGAGTTGTACACGACACATGTAGATAAATTGTTAACTGTCTATCTGAGAGGTAATAGACCAGTTTCGCAGCGTATCCACGTTGAATGCGCAGGTCCCCGCGAAGTGCGCGGACACGACTGACTCCTCCCACCCGCCAGGAACAATCGTATCCCAACAGGCAAATTGCACACGAAAGCCGCTACCAGGCTGGCAATACATTAGAGCTCGCCCAACCTAGCAACAACCAACGTACGCAACTCACACCCCGCTTACCGAAACACAACCACTCCCAACGGTGAATGGAGCCACCCGCATCCAGGCACCCCGACAAAGACCCACGCACCCAACCCGAACCCACTGCGAAACTGGTCCATTATGTTGCACATTTAAAAAAAAACGGCTTTATGGTACTAATTATGCGTAAAAACAGAGCAGAGGCAAGATTAAACAGTGGGTCAATTGGCAGGTGTTAGAGTTACAAGGAAAATATAAATATATAACTGGCTGGCAAGAGACTTTCAAAAGGGTCATCGTTTAACATTAGCATTGAACATATGAATGGCATTCGGTTGTCTGTAACGACAGCGGTTGCTCCTCGGTACGCGTAGGCGAATACCTGAGCGATTGAATCCAAAGAAATGATGTAATGGATGTAATGGATGTGATTGGTAAAGAAGAGGGCGCTGCACAGTAGCGACCAGTTTGCTTGTCATTTTGTCTCCCGTTTTGATGTCTATTTCTCGAGTTTTGTGTTATTTGTGGAATATATGTGGATATCACAATGCGTGTGGAAACTACGTTCAACATGCGGATATACTTTCTGATACTATTTTTGTCATTGCTACCCGGAAAAACTCATGTTTTTGCGTCACCTGAACTGCCTACCAATATTCAATATTCCCGCCAATTCCTATACGACATCGCCGCGGCACCGGCGTCCAAGGTCGTACCGACCAATCTGCCCGATTGGATACCGACTCGAGAAAATGCGGAGGTGCCCAGTCCAAGAAGAAGGGGGAAACGCGGAGGCGTTAGGAACAGGCTGAGAAAAAAAGGATTAAGACCCTCTTAACCGGTAATAACTCTCAGTAATGTCCGATCATTGCATAACAAAGTCGACGAAATCAGAGCTCTAAAAAGGTACTGTAACTATTTTCGGAATTCCGGTATGATTTGCTTGACCGAAACTTGGCTTAACCCAGACATTACCAATGAAAACATTGCTATAGATGGATTCGATATAGCGCGATTAGATCGCTCATATGAACACACTAGTAAGAGACGAGGGGGAGGAATATGTGTTTATGTCAACAAACGCTGGTGTACAAATTTGACTGTCAAACATTCGATTTGTAACAAAGATGTGGAACTGCTCTGTGTGTCATTTCGTCCATTCTATCTACCCCGCGAGTTTAACCAAGTGCACCTATTTCTAGTTTATGTTGCCCCTGATGCCGATGGAAATCAAGCCACTCAACACATACAAGACATAGTTGGGGAAATGGAAGCCCTGTCTCCAGATTTACCCAAAATTATCCTTGGAGACTTCAATCATTGCCGCTTAGAGAATTCCCTGCCTAATTACTGCCAAGCTATAGATAAGCCGACAAGAGGGGAGAACATTTTGGACAGATGCTATTGTTCAATCCAAAATGCCTACAAATGCATCGTTCGTCCACCGATAGGCCTGTCTGATCACAATGTAGTGCATTTACTACCTAAATATCGACAAAAACTAAAAAACTCAGAAACCCGCCAAAAAAATCGTGCAAGTGTGGAACAATGAAGCTACTGAAAAGCTACAAACGTGTTTTCAAATAAGTGATTGGGATGTTTTCTTCGAGGCCTCAGACAATTTAAATGGGATAGCGGACACGATTAATGATTACGTGGTATTTTGCCAAAATCTTCATGTTCAGAGTAAGACTGTGCGCATTTATCCGAATAATAAACCCTGGATTACGACACAACTGAGAGCCATAGTGAAAGCCAAGAGGGAAGCATTTTTTGCTGGGGACCAAGCATTGTTAAAAAGTCTTCACGCGGACATGAGACAAGAGATAGATAACGCTAAACAAACATATAAAGAGAAGCTGCAAAGCCATTTTCAAGCTCACAGACCAAGGGAGGCGTGGCAGTGTTTACAATCTATGACTGATTATAAACAACGGAAAGACCACGCTTTTGAAAACATCGATAACCCTCAAAAGTTTGCTGATGAACTCAACACGTTTTACTGCCGATTCGATACCAACGAATTTATCGATGTCATCGAAGCGCAGAGAGATGAGTTAATCCGTTCCCAGGATGAATCTCTGAGGGTTGAGGAGAATGATGTTTCTCTTCACTTCAGCCGAGTTAATCCGAGGAAAGCTATGGGTCCGGACAATATCAGCGGAAAGCTTCTGCGAAATTGTGCAAGGGAACTTGCAACCCCCTTTCGTTTGCTATTTCAAACTTCGCTCGACAGGAAAGTTGTTCCTGTTTGCTGGAAAACATCCACCATCATTCCAGTGGCTAAGAAGTCCCGTCCATCTGAGCTTAATGATTACCGGCCTGTGGCACTTACACCAATCGCAATGAAGTGCTTTGAGCGTATCATATTGAAGAGTCTTCTTCAGCCAATCAGAGAGCTGATTGATCCTCATCAGTATGCATACCAACAAAACAAATCTGTTCAAGACGCCACCCTTTATCTAACACATCTGCTATACAAGCACACAGAAGAGACGAAATCGTACGTACGAGCATTGTTCGTGGACTTCTCTTCTGCGTTCAATACCATCCGCCCTCATGTGCTTGTTGAGAAGTTGAAGCGTCAACGCAGCAAGTACGGGTGCAGAACACAATGAGTGAGTCCATTTTTACCAACATCGGGTCTCCTCAAGGGTGCGTGCTCTCGGCCATCCTGTTCGTGTTGTATACCAACGACTGCCGCTCATCTTCGGAAAATGTCTCAGTCTTGAAATACGCGGACGACACTGTTATTGTTGGGAATATTAGAGGAAGTGAGACTGAATACGAAGATTATCTAAACTGGTTTACTGAGTGGTGCAATGAAAACTTTCTGGACTTCAATACTACGAAAACAAAAGAGATGATAATTGACTTTAGGAAAGTAAGACCCGTAGATCCAAGTAGCTGCCCAATGAAAATAAACGGAAAAGAAATAGAGATAGTGAAATCATACAAATACCTTGGCACTGTAATTAATGACAAGCTGAAATGGGATGACAACTGTAGGGAGCTGTACAAGAAAGGGCATCAACGGTTATATTTCCTTCGTAAACTCAATTCCTTTCACGTAGACCGCACAATAATGTACCTTTTCTACAAGTCTGTGATAGAAAGCATAATAGTAAACGACTGCGTTGTGTGGTTCACAGCATGTCGAAAAGTAGACTTGTCTATGCTAAAAAGAATTGTTAAACAAGCGGAAAAAATTGTAGGGAAGAATCTAGCCTTCGAAGATATATGTAGAAATAGAGTACTTGACAAGGCGAAATCAATCTACCATAACAGCCGTCACCCCTTAAATAACAATGTAGCCCTGAGGTCAGGAAACAGGTCCAGAACGAGCAGGTTTCTCAATTCTTTTGTGCCTAGCTCAATCAGGCTGATGAACGAGGAGGGTTTAATCTAAGTCTGAATAATAAACTGAATTTACTCTGAATTGTGAATTTAATTTGAACTGTGAACTTAACTTAATCTGAATTATGACTGAATGTAATCACCTATTTTGAATTATAACTTGTATTGATCTGAATTGTAAATTTAATTTAATTTGAATTATGAATTGTAGGTGATCAGAATTTGAGTTGAATTATATTATGAACTATGAATTGAATTGGTCTGAAGAATAAATTGTATTGAATCTGAATTGTGAATTTAATTTAACCCGAAATATGAATTTATTTTAACTACTTAGTCTGAATTATAAATTGAATTTGATCTGAATTGTTAATTTTATATTAATCTGAATTACGAATTGAATTGATCTGAATTATAAATTGTACTTAATCTGAATTATGAATCTATTTAACCTGAATTGTCAATTTAATTTAATCTGAATTATGAATTGTACGTGATCGGGATCTGAATTGAATTATTTTCTGAAATATGAATTGAATTTGTCTGAATCATGAATTGTATTGAATTTGAATTGTGAACTTAATTTAATCCGAATTAGGAATTTAATCTAATTACTTAGTCTGAATTATAAATTGAATGTGATTTGATGTTGTTAATTGTATTTTAATCTGAATTACGAATTGAATGTGATCGGGATTTGAAATGGATTTGATCTGAATTATGAATTGAATTGGTCTGAATCTTTGATTGTATTTAATATGAATTGCGAATGAATTTAATCCGAACTTGAATTGAATTTAACTACTTAGTCTGAATTATGAATCGAATTTTAGTCTGCATGTTGAACTATCGCATTTGTTGTTACCTATGTCCAAGTTAAATTTTCTACTCTGTATCCATCTGTATCTTATTGATGTTTATAATGTGTAATCTTCTACTGACATGCAAATGAAACAAATTTCCAATCATTGGACAATAAATTTGAATATTGAATATTGAATTATTGTGTGAACTTTAAGTAACATACGTTTTTCATACAAAGTACTGATAGGGGGAAGATCTGAATAAATTAACCGCTGGGCAATTTTCCTGGGTCTATCTAACTTTCTCCGATTTTGTTTTGAAAGATTACCAAAAGTGCACAAGAAATTGAATGTCAGGATACTCTGTATAAGAGATTGGTAGAAGAGAACTAGGATCCTATGATCCACGTGAAATTAATTTAGTTTCCTTAGAAAGTATAACATTTGACTCGCCTTGCCTGCTACGACTTGGGTGTTCCTATTCCAGTTAAGTTTATTATCAACAGTTGTTCCCAAGTACTTATATTCAGAAACTCGCTCAATGCTTTGATCATGGATAACCAACGAGTCAAGAGGCTGAGAGGAACGACGAAAGTCAAATACCATTTCCTTGGTCTTTTTGACGTTAAGAACTAGATGGTGCCTATCGCACCAGTTTACAAATTGATCAACTTCTCTAACATATGGGCTGGAATCTCCTTGAAGGAAACCAGTTATCACAGTGTCGTCTGCGTACTTAATTATTGAACAATTATTATTGGTGATGGTATAGTCACAAATTTAGAGCGAGAAGAGAATTGGTGAAATTACACAGCCTTGAGGAGCACCTAGATTCAGACATTTGATGATAGAGTTCAGATTATTACACTTAACCCACTGTGGTCTGTCTACAAGGAAATTATGGAAAATCCTAACTAGACATGGTTTGACATTCATATTAAGTAGCTTATCTATCAGTATGTGAGGAACAATCGTATTAAAGGCACTTGAGAAATCTATGAACACAGACCTAACGTAAGACCTAGGAGTATCCAAATGTTGATACAGACCCTGTAGAAAAACAAGTACTGCGTCTTCTACACCTCTTAGAGATACTTTTATTTAGATTCTTTTAAAGGGCCCTTCTAATCAAAACGGGCTTAAAATTGAAAAAACACATGTAGAACAAATTTGACGGAGATTCCGAATATGACAAAGATTTTTCTTAAAAATCATCAATAATTCTTGAATCTAGCTTAGAAAAGGATGACTCAGACCGCTGGGAAAAAAGCCCACTTTCGGAGCTGTATTGCGCAATAGCATACGACGTCACTGCAGGAAACAACGTTGGCAACATTAACACAGCATAACATAGCACTTGAATGGAGATACCCTACTATAAGTTCTATAACATACCAAAAATCAACCTAATCCTCACCAATTGTTCAAATAATGGTCATGGTATAAAAGTCGTTATTTTTCTTATCTGTTTCGTGTCAATTATCTTATCTGTTTCGGAGTATATTTTCTAAAAACGAAGACATTAGTATACATGCACTTTCTCACAGGTTTCACGGCAAACCGCTGCAAAATACAAGTGCATACTGACGATGGGGTAAGGGAGCAGGCGCGTGCGTGAAGTAAGCGACTGTAATTTTAGATTATCATTAAATTCATGCAAGTAATTCACACTATGAATTGATGATGAATTGATGATGGAACAAAAGGTTTCTATACTTAACAGGTACAGGGAATCGAGTCTGGTTTTATTCCATCAATTTTATGCCAAAAAGGGCGGCCCCTGTGGTGACCGTGTCCTTAAAAGCCAATATGGCTGCCACAAACTTTTTGTTCAAATACTCCAATAACCTACTTCCTCCGACATTCCACAGCCTGGTTGTTATAAACACCACAATCCATTGTTATCCGACACGAAACTCTCAGAACTTTCATTTGATAAACACCAAATGGCTAATTCCGCATATATCTATCCGGCACCATGGCCCTGACCTATGAAATAGTTTCCCAACTACTGTAAATCATGTACTTCGACCTACGCTTTCAAGGCTGCCATGACGCGTAAATTATTATCAGCATACAAGTCATAATTTGATAAGCGCTCCAAACACATGCACACACACACACACACACTTGCACATGTCCATGTACATACATGAATAAGAACATAAATAAAACATTTCACAAATACTTACACTCACATAATATTCACATTTATACTTAGCGCATTTAATGTTATGCCTGAAAAAAAAATCATTTACTTCATTATGTGGGTTTTATATGTAATTGATTTCTGATTATACTATATTTTATAGGTTTGGTCGCCCATTTAGGCTCCTGTCCCTGTGGCAGCCGTCACGTACAACTTGAGCTCTAGCTTAAGTTCGCGATTTTCTGCATTTTCCAAACTGGAAATGATTCGTCAACTGTGTTTTTTATTAGGTATAATTATTTTATTGATGTATATCATTATATGATTATTATTATTTTGTTTGTTGTTGATACTATAAATGTACCTAATTTGTAAATTAATTCCTATTAATATGTTGAAAATGCAGAAGAAAAAAAATCAAACAAACAAACAATATGTAGGCCTATATACTAATGGTGGGTGTTTTTTCAAAACGGAACTGACTAGAATAATAAGATATGTCTAATTAATATGAAGTTTACAGGTGTAGAGAATCTGATGTTATTTCATCAAAGTTGATGTTAAAGGTAATACAATGTTGTGGTAAGGGGTTCTGAATTTGGTGCAAATGAACATATTGGAAGCATATGCGTTCCTACAATATTCATTGATCGTTGTCGCGGTTGAAATCGAGTCTAAAGTTATGAAATTGTAAAGAATAAACTCTTTAAGTTGTATAGCTCCCTCTCAAGGTCAAGATATTGATTAAGCTATAAAACAATGTTTCTTGACTGAATTCGACCAATTAGCTATTCCCATTTTGGAATTATATATCACAACTACATGTTCTGAGATTTTCATTGTCGCAGCTACCATTGTACGACCGTAGGCGGTATTTGAAATTTATCAAAATTTACCGGGAACATCAGTAAATTTTTATATTCAATTTTTCTCAAAAGCAGAAGTGTTTTAGAGGCTAAATTTTCTTGTGCTTATAATACATCCACAGGGGCATCCAAATATTTCAAAATTGCAAAGAATCACTTTCCACCCAATTTTCAAAATTTCCCAAAACTTTGTATTACCATCCCCTAGGCCATCATATGGGTAAAATCTAAAATGGCTGCCAGTTGACCTGAAAGTAAATTTCCAAAACAGATAAGCCTTGAACATTGAAATTCTTTACAATAATGGTTCACAGGTACAAAGAACCTTATTCTGATTTTATTTTATGTGTTTGATGCAGGCCCCTGAGGTCGCTATTTTGTTAAAATCCAATATGGCCGTCGTCTGAGCTAAGGTTCTTACGAATGATAGCTGTTATAATGAAATCCTGTGCTTGGAAAACTCTTTCAGGGTCAGAAAATCTGCTTGTGATGCTATTTGATTGATAAAATGTTTGTATCTCACCATAAGTTAATTTATTGAACAGAACAGGCATTTATGGGATGTTGTACATGGCTACATAGGCATAAAGACATGTGGGGTCATCAGGGCCCTGTTTCATATAACTTTTTATCAATAACCACGATTCCTGAAGCTTTTATCGCTTATTGTTATTAATAGCAAGTTTTTGTGAAACAGGGTCCAGGTTAGGATTCTTACAAAAGGCAAAACATAATTATGCCCCATTTCTGTAGCCAATTCCATATTCATTTCATTAAATGCACCAAACTAAGAGCCTTTAGAGGCCATCATGCATATTGTTTAAATTCAATATGGCCACAATCCTGGTTGGATAGTAATGTATTTCAAAACTTAAAGGCCAGACAAAAATGCTAATGCTATCCCAATAAACAAAATCACGTGAAAATCACGTCAATATCAAGGTATCGACTTGAGGAGAGTTACGTTCTTCAAACACCGGACATTTACGTAAATGTGTTAATACGTTTATTGCACTAGGTCACTTAAAACACACGTACACTAAATCACGCAATTGTCACCGCAATATCACCATGATAATAACGTGATTTTCCCTACCTTTGAGACCATGGTTTGTAAACCTAATACTCCCGTGTTTGTTTGGTTATGAAATTACATCTTCATAAACGAAATTATCGCGTCACAGAAACACGTGAAGCGTTAGTGATAGTTTTAGTCAAAATATCTGCGTGAAATTCACGTGAATATTACGAGGCTGACTTGAGATGAATCATGTTCTTCATTCACGTGAAATTTACGTCGAAGAGGAAATATGTTACTGTAACCCGCGTTCAACCCAATAATTACGCAAATGTTACACAATAAATGAACCAAAATAATGACGTTCTCATCCCGTTTCTGAACATCGTGTTTTGGATCTTCCATAATTACGTCCAGGCGCGCCGGAAGCAGTTTGGGATTAGAGGGGGTGGGGGTGGGGGGGGGGGGGGGTGGGGTGGGTGCAAACATCCCAGAAGAGAAAGCTAGCTGCAACTGGTCCAGTTGATGAACCAGTTAATGCCAACTGGTAACCCCGGAAATTGAAATGGGCTAAATGATCCAGTTGATCCAGGCCAGTTAGAATTCAACTGGTCCAGCTGAGCCATTAGAACCATTTGGTAAAACTTCCAACCAGTTGAACGGCAACAACACTTCAATACTGGTACGTCTGTATTTCCAATGTAAAGGCATTGGTAATAAGTAAACTTACATAATTTAATTAATCGAAATTTTTTCATATACTTGTATTTGATTGAAATTATTTTAGTTCACAGTTAATGTTTCCCTTATTCATGTTTAATTAAATGTAATTTATGCGAAGTAGCCAAATGTCCTAATAACTGGTAATTTATATTTGTAGTATTTTCGAAATGAATTGCATATAACTAAATCATCAGTAATTAAGAAATATGCTGTAAATTCAGATAAATTGTTAAAAATACATAGATCTGCACGCACCCCATATTCAATATGCAAATAGATTGGTGTCAGCTGGTTCAACTGGAAATATGCCAACAGTCAGTCATCAACTGGTGCAACTGGAAATATGCACACAGACCAGTTATCAACTGGTGCAATGAAAATATGCCAACAGTCAGTTATCAACTGGTTAAAATAGAAATATGCCAACAGTCACGGGATTATCACCACGGAACTTAAATGGTAACTGTGAAACCATCAAGACACCCCAAAATAACTCATTTTTCACACCTACACACAAAAAAACGGAACTAAGTATGGTGAGTAAAAATCGTAGCTCACTCATTCAGTCGAGTGAATATATCTAATAAATGGATTAGTTTACACATTTGGTGAATACACCACCTTTCTCTTAGTGAAATTTTACACACATGATATTTAAAACGAGTATGTGACCCGATTATTTTCTCGATGAGTCTTTTTACTCATTAAAGTACATGTAAGTACATATTAGATGAGTATTCTCCAACTTTAGTGACCGAATGAGTAAAAATATTCACAAGTGTGTAAAGTGGATTTTTGCTCCTTAATATGTCACAGACTCTATGATGAGTAAAAAAACCAACAACCTCAGCCTCTTCGAAGCTGTACTCGTCTTATAGGAGCTATCTTACTCTTTGCATGCGTGTAAATATTTCGCTGATGAATATTCGTACGCGTTCGTGATCGTACGTACGTAGATTTGATTTTTCTTAATTTTTAATCAGTTAGTAGTAAGGGGATTCCTCGAATTTTATTCAGACTTTTTCTAAAACAAGTTAAGGCTACCGATTAGATATTGAATCTAGATCTAGTGCTGAAATTTTGAAGCTCTTCTTGTGCACGACCGAAGTGTATGGAGTGCATGGCGAAGGACTTCCATTTTTACAGTGAAAAACATACAAACTCACAATTGTACTTCATAATTCTCGTTCGAGAATATATGAGAACCCGCCGCGTCCGCGCATGCACAGATCATTATCTCTCCGCAATTTTTCTTAGTGCAAAACACTAGGATTTCGTCACACAAAATCCGTCGAAATCTCCGCAATCGAACGTTATTGAATTTATATTTGATATACATGGACCTCGGTCTTTATTACTACACGTCAATTTTGTACTTTTGTGAATCATCTTGGTGGTTTTTTATCGTATTTCTCGACATGGAAATACATGGTTTTGACGCTACCGTGACAGGCACCACTGACGGCACCACTGCCGACAGCTCCGGCGCGGCCGGGAAGGATCAGCGGCAGAAAAGGGGCCGTAAGAACGGCGATATAACCTGTCTGACTGAGTAGTTGAAGCATTACTCACTAGTTGAGTCGGAGCGATTTACTCACAACATTAGGTTAAATAACTCACTTATTTAAAATACTCATTTGCCATGTCACTATAATGTCAAATTAGCAAAACTCATCCCTGTGCGTTATTAAACTCAATTTAATGAGTTAATGCATTCAGTTAAGTGTGTCACTATAGTGTCAAAATTTATTTGCCTATTTGAGTAAGATTACCCAAATATTTCTTTGTGTGTAGAAATCACGGAATACCCAGCTTATATTAATAATCCGTTTGAGTCACGAGATCATCACCGCGGAACTGCTGGCAACTTTGACTACCATTTAAATAGGTGTTTTAAGACACCTAATAATGACCTATTTTTCAGACCTAAAAATCACCGATGCCCAGTTTAGATTAATAATCCGTTTGAGTAACGAGATCATCACCGTGGAACTGCTGGCAACTTTGACTAGCATTTAAATAGGTATTTTAAGACACCTAATACTTACTTATTTTTCACACCTAAATATCACGGATTCACAGCTTAGATTAGTAATCAGTTTTAGCTACGTGATCATCACCAAGAAAGTTATGGTAACTTTGAAACCATTTAAAAAGGCGTTTTAAGACACCTAATAATTACTAATTTTTCACACCTAAAAGTCACGTATGCCCAGCTTAGATTAATAATCCGTTTGAGTCACGAGATCATCACCGTGGAACTGCTGGCAACTTTGACTACCATTTAAATAGGTGTTTTAAGACACCTAATACTTACTTATTTTTCACACCTAAATATCACGGATTCACAGCTTAGATTAGTAATCAGTTTTAGCTACGTGATCATCACCAAGAAAGTTATGGTAACTTTGAAACCATTTAAAAAGGCGTTTTAAGACACCTAATAATTACTAATTTTTCACACCTAAAAGTCACGTATGCCCAGCTTAGATTAATAATCCGTTTGAGTCACGAGATCATCACCGCTGAACTGCTGGCAACTTTGACTACCATTTAAATAGGTGTTTTAAGACACCTAATAATTACTAATTTTTCACACCTAAATATCACGGATTCACAGCTTAGATTAGTAATCAGTTTTAGCTACGTGATCATCACCAAGAAAGTTATGGTAACTTTGAAACCATTTAAAAAGGTGTTTTAAGACACCTAATAATTACTAATTTTTCACACCTAAAAGTCACGTATGCCCAGCTTAGATTAATAATCCGTTTGAGTCACGAGATCATCACCGCGGAACTGCTGGCAACTTTGACTACCATTTAAATAGGTGTTTTAAGACACCTAATAATTACTAATTTTTTACACCTAAATATCACGGATTCACAGCTTAGATTAGTAATCAGTTTTAGCTACGTGATCATAACCAAGAAAGTTATGGTAACTTTGAAACTATTTAAAGAGGTGTGTAAGACACCTCAGAATTACTAATTTTATATATCCAGAGATTCACGGACAGAACAATAAGACGATAAGCCGGTGTATTGTAACGTGATTATTACCATCAACCTTGGATAACCTGTGAAACCAATCGATAAAGGTGCTTACAAGACCAAATAATTACCTATTTATCACCACCATCGGTTAACGGACAAAAAACTCGTTGCTTGGTCAAGTGGTTATTTGGTCATAAACACTTGATTTACAGAGGTAAGTGGAATCACGTTACTCGAGTCGCGTGATAAATTGGTGGTTTTTAGGTTAGATGAAAACGTGAACAGGAGTACCTTTTTTGTCTAAATGAAGGCACGTGTCGATAACGTTTAAATCTAGTTCAAAAGGCACCATACATTAAAATCACTGAAAATACACTCCCAAAAGAGGTTACTTTTTAGTGTTTTGTTTATTGGGATGTCATGGTTTTCAAGGTCAGAGAATATAATGATAATCCTCTTTCAAAATATTGATGCCAACACCACTTATTAAAGATACCCTGAACATCACTTTAACAGCTAGTTCCTCGGATAAGTACATATTGTAGCTATTCCTGTGAACGTGAGTCCTGTCCTATTCAGGTTCCTATTCAGCCTGAGGAAGTGGAGGAATGGATGAAGAATGCGAATAATGACTGGGCCTGTTTTTATGGCTCCCTGCCTAAGCAACTCAAAGAATAATGCAGACGTACTAATTCAAGCCATACCTGACGTATTTGTCATCTATTGTAGAAGCCACAGAAGCATCAAGATCCCCTATTAAGCTCCACACTTATTCTTCAGGTGACGGCCCTGAGCAGCCCGGAAAACAGCATATGTTGTGTTCGGCTCCCTTTGGGCCAATGGTGTGAGCAGATTGCGGGATCCTTGGACTGGATATGAGTCAGGCTTTTGATATATCTGTGATGAGAAGAAACACGTTGATGGAAGTTATTGAGACCATCCTATACAAAAAGGAACTATATGCATTAATCCGAATTCTTCTAGCTGACAAATCACTAGAACACAGGCTGCAAAAGGGAATTAGCGACCCATTTACCACCACTATCGGCACCCTACAAGGAGACAATCTGACTCCAGTACTATTTGTAATGTATCTTGAAACAGCGCCTCTTGATCTTTGCAGAAATTACCGACAAGAAACATTAGAGATGATAACATTTCTCTAGATGTAACATGCATGGATGATGCTGATGAGCTACTGAGGAGCATTTCTCAAGACAGTGGAGGAGACAGCACGGGGGAGCAAGGGGAGAATTGTTCCCCAATGTCAACCCAATTAAGATATACATTCGTCACACTCACTAGGACGCCGGGGAGGGGAGATTGGCAAATGACGAAGAAAAAAAACTTGGCAACAACATCATCTCCTTGGTAATCGACAGCCACAAGGTATCCCCAACAAAGTGTTTTACAATTTGGACCACTCAACGTCGCCTTATGAAGCACGATGGCGACTTTGTGGCCATATTTCCCGACTTCTAAAAGATGTTCCTGCCCATTAGTTTATTGATGATTACTTTGGGCGGAGATGAGTTCGCGGGGGCTAGCGAGGACACCGTTGAAGCTTTATACCAACAGTTATTGAATTGGTAATGGAGACCACAGGCAGGCAAACGCATACAAAACAAAGCTGAATCATATTGCCTTTGGTTTCTGACAAAGGATGAATGGAAAGCATTAACAACTAAATAGATTTATTATCAACATCGCAAAAAATGTTTCACACACACACACAGACCCACAATAAAATAACTGTATATCATCTATGTATTATTATGATTTGAATATCATACATCTGAAAGAAAGAAAGAAAGAAAAGATATTAAGAGAGAGAGAAAAAAGAACGGCGGGAAAGATAAATGAAGATGCACATGGCCATAGAGAGAGTACAAAGAAAGAAAACGCCTATATATGAGAGATAGAAACAAACAAATGAAACGGAAAATGGGGTTACATAAAGAATCTTAACTTCTTAGACCCCGAAAGATGGTAGAGGCTCTAGGCAGACGATTTTGTTATTTTTGTTACCTACCTGCGTACCTAGGGCAAAAAAGTGACTTCAAAATGGTGAAGTTATATGACCGTAAGATTTTCTGTACCTGTCAATCCCATTTCTAAAGAAAAAGATAAAATGCTCTAGACATTTTGGTCATGAAAATGACAATAAGACTTAATAGAGCTCACATGGCAGCTATTTACATGTAAGATTTAACAACATTATGGTCCCGGGGGATGCCTTGCTTGAAAATTGATGAACCCATATTGTAGAAACTTTTGTCATTTTGGTCGTTTTTAAATAACATTTGACTTGAAGTTTCCATATTTGATTTTACCAAAAATGGCGGTCATAGGATCGAATTAGTGGATCAACATCTGAATCGGAATCCCTGTATAGTTTAATTTGACCATCAACTCAAATGTCGGCCATTTGGGATTTTACTACAAATGCCGATCCCAGGGGATGCTCTTCTTGACATCGAACCGATGACATAACATCATAATACGATTTCTTATACCTGTAGATCCCATGTTTGTAGAAATTGTCTTTATTCTAGCCCTTTTCGTCTGAAACTGTAATTGCATTACAGCTCGTCTGGCGGCCAGTTTGGATTTTGACTAAAATGACAGAACAGCTAGGGCACCCGTCTAATTGGTGCCTGTCAAAAATGGAAATGATATAGTAAGGTCGACATCTGGGTCAAATGTGGTGCTCTTAGAATAATCTGCACCATTCAAACTGCCCTATCATACCCGACTTATTAGTAAGGGGGTCAAAATTGATCACTACAGACATAACAAAAAGCCTTATTACATGTTGTTCACACAGCTATAAGGAGCGAATTGTTTTTTAATTATCAATTAAAATAAATTATCAATAATTCATTGCATTTTGCCCCGGTCCCCTTGAACCACAATGCATGGCCCTACAGATAATTTTTTCCTGTTGGGGATCGGGGCAAAATGCAATGAATTATTGATAATTCATTGCATTTTCTTTGTTTTGTTGCATTTATGGGGGCGGCCCCGTACCCTAGCCCCCGCTGCGTACAGTCATGATTCAGTGGCTAAGCAATGGCCTCGTCACAGTGAGGCCCCGGGATCAAAACTGTGTTCATGTGCTATATTAGTGCCCTTTTTGTGAGGCATTAATCCTCATTACTGTCAGTTATGCCTTAAGGACATAGGTCCCCTAGTTGATTCGCGTAATAGCACACACATGCTTTAACAGTCACGCAAAACAAACACTCATAAATTATTATTAAAAAAAATCTGAGAATATATACTATTATTGAGATCTATTAGGATTAAATCATTGTCAAAACCATTCCATAAATTGGGATAAAAATAATTATTCCACCTTTATGACCAACAGTGTATGTTTATACAAAATATTACGCTAAAAATATCTCTTTTTTCGAATACAGATTTGGAAGAAACTAATGATCAAGGTAACCTACCCTGGATGGGTATATGAATATGATGAATGGATCAATAAAAGTAAGGCAACTTCATCTTTCCTGGCAGAGCGAAGCAATTTGTTTTGTAGTAGGTTACAAATATAAGTATATAACGTGGTCTTGTTGCTTTGAGAAAAGATGACCCAAAACTTGTGTACACAAGAGATATAGAAAAAGATGTGTTTGAACATGAACAAAACTGTCTCAAGAATAGTGACCTGACAGGCGCGCCCTTGGACAACATTGGATGGAAAGATTAACGAAGGACCGTAAAGGCTGCTACGTTGTGCATGTAACAGTTGTCATTTCTCTTAGAAAGCATTGGTCTCTTTCAGAATTTGATAGCAATTAAGAGGAAATTATAACTAACATGGGTCAATTTGCATCAAGGAAACATCGAACTATATGGTGCAGAGAACCATGGTTACCTTGGTCTTTAAAACAAATAAAATAAGGGATAGCATGTATCTGACTAGAATGATGATCAGATATGATTTTGGGTACATAGATTAAAGATAACAGCGGTCAATTTATGTAATTACAGGCTTTAGCCTTGCTATATCGATATTTCAAGAACCACTAGAGATATGGGGTGTAAACTTGGTGTTAGTATGTATCACCATCGGAAAAAAGTCTGATTAGATTGTTGGTAAGTAGTTCAATGGTGAAAGGTCATGGAGGTCAATTTCTGAAATCATAGTTTTTATGGTTATGGTTATGGCAAATGTTTGTGTTTTCAATCTTCAAATATCAATATTATTCTGCATCAAAGATAAAATGTTAATTTCTACTTTGGTAAATAAAGGCTTGAACATACTTTAATACATGATAAATTTTTTTTTCTACCAAGAAGGTGTATTGTGGTATCACAATTTTAACCAACACATCATCATATATAATACCTAGACATCTCATCATCATGCCCATTGACAAATCATATATTAATGATACATGTGGAATAAAGATTAAAGAAATTCTCATCAATTGGCTGTGTGCTAAGTGTGATTTATATTATTTATTTTGAGTCATATTTGCATCTACCTGTAGTTGAAATATAGATAATGTGCATAAATTGGAATATGTAGAGATGTGGATAAATCAAGTGGGAGCTCAATTTGAATAAATTATAACGAGAGATATTAAAGCAAAAGAGACTGGGAGAGGAGGAAAGCGAGACATTATTTAAATCGAGAGATGACTCGAAAGAACGCCTTGGATATTAGTTAAGGAATAAACCTTTATAGAAAGTGGTCTTGAGTGGAAGTAGAAAAATATATTTTTTTAATGGAGATTAGGGTTAGTATGAGAAAATTAAAAAAAAAGAATTATGGAGAAAGCTATTAAATTGTGAAAATCGTGATTAATACATATAATTAGATGAGGAATCTCCAAATGGCATTTAGGTGCTATGTCACACGCATAACGCATGTCACACACTGCAAGGATAACTCATTTTATGTGTGCACAAAGTTACTCAAAATAACGGAACTGATATTTATTCACGGGGGAACCATTAACAAGTAAAAGTATATCGCCCATATCAAATTAAGAACATATCGCTATGCCATCATAAGTGAAAAAATAGAATTGTTTTATTTTGTGTAGACAACTTTTACAGTTCTCCTTGTAGCGCCTACGCTTTACAAATCAGGACTAAATTGACAAGGAAAAAGTTATCGATCTCGAATGTCAATGTTCATGACTTTCTTCTTTGTTCGATTTCTTTAAAACTGCCCCCCCCCCCCCACCCCCGGATTTGTCTGCTTCAACTGAGACCAACCTTTTACGAAGGGTGCCAATTAGTGCGCGTGAAAGAGAGAGAGAGAGAGAGAGTGTGTGTGATAAAGAAAGAGGACATACAAATGCAATGTCAAAAAAGAGACAAGAGAAAAAACGGGAATGTTTGAACTAAAGGGAACATTCGCCAAACACATAGAGAAGGAAATGAAGAAAGACATCAAAAGGAAAAAAAAAAAAAAAAAAAAAAGGGAAATAAAAACATGCACTTTTAATTAATGCTTTGTGCTCCGAGGCGGCTCTACGGGGGCGGTACCCCCACAGTGCCTCTTTTATCCCTTCTACCATTTGAAAAGTGCCCCCTTTTACTTTGACAAATGCCTTTTTCCTTTGTAAGAAGTATCGCATCCGTCTTTAATAAATGCCCTCTTTTAACTCTGATAAGTGCCCTTTTAATTTGACATGTGTCCTCTTTATCTTTTTCTTATATTAAAATACTCTTTTTCCATCTGATAAATGCCCCTTTTCTTTTTTTAAAACAAATATAAGCCCCTCCCCCTTTTCCTTCCGCTTTTGCCCCTTTTCCATTCTCATAAGTGCCCTTTTTCATGTCTGAAATATGCCCCTTTTCAGGTTCGAGTTTTACTTTGAAATTTGCTCCTCTTATTTTTTAATAAATGTCCTTCCCCTTCTGAAAAATATTCCTTTTCCTTCTTCCAAAACACCCACCCCTTTTGAGCAACTTAAAGCAATTTGTTCATTAATTTCCCCTAAAGCTAGCTCGAATTTATAATTGGTATTATTATTTGACTTATGAAATGTATTTTCAGTCTTTCATGATTAGATTTTGCTCAAAGGGGAATTCCACCATTAGGGTGGAATTATTAGGCTAATAATAATTTTTGTTTTAATATTAGGAGAAAAATGAGAAGAACAGATCAGTGATCATTTGAGAAATAATCGGACAATAAATAAGAAAGTTATGGACATTTTGAATCCATAACTTTTCATGAAATACCTCAAACCTGTGAGTCAAATTGGCAACGCGGTCTCTAAATATGATGTCAACCCCTCACATGTTATCCTTTGTTAAATGCATGAAATGTCATTAAATTCCATTTGATCAAAAGATACATTTCCTTAGTGCTTATATCTCGATCATATATTACTGATAACATGTTGTATCATGCACCCCCATAATAGATAGGTCTACTATTCCATTAACATTAAGAGAAATGAAGATTTCGGGCCATTAATTCTATTAATACCAATTTAATATCAGGGTGGAATTCCCATTTAAAACCCTTCAGATTTTTTTTGTCATCATTATTACTTCGACGTCACAAATCTTTAATTTTTCTTAATATTCAGACCATTACATCCAACTGCAAAGTGTGATGCTTAAGTAATATCTTGGACCATGTAAAGAGTGAAACAAACATTGAAATCATCCCTGATAATGGAATTAAAATCATGACAAAGTACGGGTATATTATTGTCTACAAATTGTATATTTTCGTTTTGATGTTTCTCTTTGTAGGTGCTCCTTTTATTCTAGAAAGTGCCATTTGTTGTTGGAACCCCTACCCCAATTTGGAAGATGCTCCGCCGCCCCTGTATGTGCTTAAGAAGAAGAAAAAAGAAGCAGAACACTTTGTTGTCGGAACCCTTCCCAAATTTGGAAGATGCTCCGCCGCCCCTGTTTGTGCTAAAGAAGAAAATTATTAAACAAACAAAAATAAAGGCTAGTCGGCCAGATGCATGTTCGCGTTTGCAAAATAAAAAAATGACTTACATAATAAACAGAGACGGCTGATATCGAACGATATTGAACGTGCGTGCCTCAAATTAGGTGTTTACTCATATTCAAGCATCAAAATAAAGTTGTGAGAAAAAATTTAAATGATATACAATTATCAATAGAAATCACATATTTCCTCAACTATACAATATTTTGCTACTTTTGCTTTTAGCAGTTTCTCTGGCGACCTTTGGTCTTGCCTGTTTAGCTTCTTATTTACTACAAGTTGTTTTATATTTCTCTTTCAAATACGTATTTTTAGCTTAAACCGGTTTTAATTAAAACCATACTTATTCCGAAACAATAAAATTTAGTAGACCAGAATGCGATCGTCATTACATTGTACTAAAACGGCAATCATGACAATAGAGGTAAACAAGTTTAGCCAATCAGCGAAAGCTCTGTTGGGCGTTGCCTCAGATTTGCCTCAGATTTGCCACGTATAGCACCAGTCGCCGTTTTACGTTCAGCCAAGCAACACGTATTTTTGCTCTCTTGTTACTTAGGGAATTGAGTGTTTTCACTTTTGCCCTTTTCGATATTTATTTGTAGACTGGGTCTACTGACATCTTTAAATCATCGAAAGAGTATTTTATTCGGCATTTCATTCGTATATTTTGGCGACAAATTAATTTCGAACTGGGTTCGATAATCTTCATTTCTGGTGTTGTTTCCTGCTGACGCGTGAACTGTCTTCACGGAACCCCGACCTCGCGGTCGCGGTTCATCGCTGCACTGCACCACGCCACGTCATCATCCACGAACATTGGCAGAGTTCCTCGATCTTCAGGCTACCTTCGTGTGACCTTCACGACATCCCAGTTCCGTCTTCACCAACCATCGTCGAAGTATTTCATCGTCACGCTCGTCTTTATCACACGACGTCCCCCAGCAATTCAATCGACGTCGCCGTCGACGAACTAGGATAAGTCTACACGTCCAAGACTCCACAGACTCGAGCAACCAACTTCACATACATCACGCTATCTCCGCCACCGTCGAAGACAACTCTGATTCACTCTCCGAAGTTCTGAGGTAGATCTACCCGTAATTAATCCCCTTTAATCTTAAAGTATTAATACCACATGTCATATTGCCGATTTACGTACTTTAATAAATAGTTACATGAAGGCAAGATTTTGTGACTGATATCATTACTGCATTTGTATATGCTGCCTCATAAAAAGGCCTAATTATTGTACTGGAACACACCGCCTCATATAAAAGGCCTATGTATTTATATTTGGCATTGATGCACATCGCCTCATTAAAGGGGCTATATTTTGTTAATCATTTTTAGGTTCGAAGCCAGGACCATACTTCTTATACTTCGAGGCAGTCTGCCGCAAGACAAGTAGACCACCACTTAAGGTTGTCATTATTGATTGTACGTTTGTTACCACTAAAATATACAATGGATCATACCATTTAAATAAACCAATGTTTTCCTCGTCTGATTTCGCAATTCAAATCGATTGAGAAAGTGTTTGGGTGTTTTTGATTGATTGATCCCGTGATTGATTGTCGAGGAAGTTGCTTCCTATACGTGGTTCCGCTAAGAGCGTTCCATAAGCAAATTTAACGCCCAACACCTATAAGATATTGAATAGATTAAACATTACTCATCACAACCGGCCATGCACCTCTCTGCGTCTGCTCTACGACGAATTTCGTAAGATATCCTTGCGTCGGACGCACTAGTCTGTACACGCAAGCGCCAGCAGGAGGTCTTTCGACATGCCCAATAATTTGTCCGTGCGGCTACGTTTTTTTAAATTATTTGTATTTTTTTAAATAAAATGAACGTAAGTGACACGCACAGCCGTTGTACTTCTTTGCAAGCCTTGCAAGCGCTTTTGAGAGCATAGTGCGGCCTACCTGCGGTAGTCTACGGAGCCGCCTGGGGCAGTACGCAGCCATACGGAACAGTAAGACATCGCAAGGAAGTTGCAAGGCACCTGCTCGGTGGTTGTGAACTCACCTGATAGATTCGTGCAGGTTAGGGGAGGTGGGGGGGGGGGGGGGGGGGGTACCAGATATATATTTATATATTTATTATGCCTATTACTTACACTCTAAGAAATATTGAGTAAAATTTTACTCAAAATTAAGTCGTATGGGCACATGGTCAGAATTGAGTAAAGGTTTTTAATCAACTATAGATGGGTAATATTTTACCCATTATTGAGGTTTGTTTTACTCAGTGAATAGTAAAGTGTGTTTTACTCAAATTTCAGGTAATTTTCTTTTTACTAAAATAAGGCCAGAAAACTCCTTTCACAATGCTCCTTGTGGTTTAATTTATGTTTTACATCAAATTTGACCATGTGTCCTTTTTCATATGTGTCATGTGTAAACGTCATTTTAGTCATAAATTAGCAATTCATTATGTAAATCAATTTTTATTTGGTAATGTCATCATGGACCCCAATGTTCCTTTTTACAGGACATATCTTTAAACTCTGCTGAAAATGAACTCCAAGGCCAAGACGGAATGATGTTATGTTATGAAATTATGCATATAAATAGAGCCTCAAAACCAGTATGCATGCACAGAAAAGTGGAATATGCCAGTATATAATTGTCCAAATTAAAAAAAAAACATATCTGAAAAAGACTCCATGCATACAACGTTACAAAGCAGGCGGTACCTTAATGTGTGTAGTTTACAAAAAGATCCTTTAATTTCTTCATCTTATAACAAGAAAGCAAATATTAAAATGCATATCAAAACACAGAACATTAAAAAATCTAAGGAAATTCGGCCTAAAAAAAAAAGAAGAGAGAAAAAAAGAAGCCCAACATTTATTATTGTAGAAACAAGAAGTAAAAGGTAGTTGCATAATTAGAAAAATAAGACACTTTTGTATTTAGCAATTAGAGATAATGATCAGATGATTATAGTCTACCCTCTAAAATTTGACCTCAAAAGAACTTCAATAATCTGCAGAGCAAACAAGAAAAAATGGCTCTTGTTCTTTAACACTTAACACGCTTAGGACAGAAAAAATACATTTTTTTTAATCTTCCATTTTTCAAAAATTTTCACATTCAAGCTGATTCTAACAAATTTTCACAGCATGAAAGAGTGTGCAATTTTGTGTCAAAATTGAAGAAGGCTGAAGCATCTGTTCCATGTAATTTCTCATTGTTTTTACAAGAAGAAAAACACTAAAAATGTAGCTGATAGAAACCGTGGTCACTATTATTCTGGCATTTTCACTCATGCACTCACACCCAATATCCACTCAGAATTAGTAGAATGGCTTCATACCAGTGCCAGTTTATGGGTTTCGCAAAAACCATGATGTTTGCCCCATTTGTGTGAAGTAGTCCTGGCCGCATGGGAATGTGAATTTTGTTGTATTGGCATATATATAATTAACAAATACAGAAAATAGCATGTACATAAGCCATAAATTTGGTTCACAATAAAAAATCTCAATATATGCTGTTAACATTTTGGCTGCATACAACTATAACAATGAAACATGCCCAGGACAATATGCAACACAAGAAAGCAAATATTAAAATGCATATCAAAACACAGAACATTAAGAAATCTAAGGAAATTCAGCCTAAAAAAAAAAGAAGAGAGAAAAAAAGAAGCCCAACATTTATTATTGTAGAAACAAGAAGTAAAAGGTAGTTGCATAATTAGAAAAATAAGACACTTTTGTATTTAGCATTTAGAGATAATGATCAGATGAATATAGTCTACCCTCTAAAATTTGACTTCAAAAGAACTTCAATAAACTGCAGAGCAAACAAGAAAAAATGGCTCTTGTTCTTTAACACTTAATACGCTTAGGACAGAAAAAATACAATTTTTTTTAATCTTCCATTTTTCAAAAATTTCATATTCAAGCTGATTCTAACAAATTTTCACAGCATGAAAGAGTGTGCAATTTTGTGTCAAAATTGAAGAAGGCTGAAGCATCTGTTCCATGTAATTTCTCATTGTTTTTACAAGAAGAAAAACACTCAAAATGTAGCTGATAGAAACCGTGGTCACTATTATTTTGGCATTTTCACTAATGCACTCACACCCAATATCCACTCAGAATTAGTAGAATGGCTTCATACCAGTGCCAGTTTATGGGTTTCGCAAAAACCATGATGTTTGCCCCATTTGTGTGAAGTAGTCCTGGCCACATTTTTGTTTGTATTTTGTTGTATTGGCATATATATAATTAACAAATACAGAAAATGGCATGTACATAAGCCATAAATTTGGTTCACAATAAAAATCTCAATATATGCTGTTAACGTTTTGGCTGCATACAACTATAACAATGAAACATGCCCAGGACAATATGCAACACAAGAGTTGCCCTTATATAAAAACCAATGCTAATTCAAAATGTTACAAATTCGAAGAGTTGTTGATTATTTGAGAGAACAATGGAGAGCATATTGCAAAGCATCTTTCTGTATGATTGGTTTTTCCAAAGAACATGAATATGATGTTATTAAAATCCTAAGATAACAACAGGAATTGTAAATCTAAAAACTGTGCTGCATTACCAAGTGAATACAAAAAAACTAAACACTTAGAAAATTTTCATTATAAAGAAAACCAATTTATAAACCCCAAATTATACATATTTTGGAAGAGTAACTTTTCCCGCATCTTCGTCACCATTTAATGTGGAATGTGTTTACGCTTGGTTGAACATGGTGCATTGTTTGCGAACATGTATAATTCGACTTGTGCCAAAAAATCAAAACAACAAAAAAGCAACTCCATCCTGATCAAAGTGGCATAACATTTTAACGAAAAGGTTTTGAGCAAAGTAACTTAGCAAGAGTGCTGTTACACCTATCGACTAAATTCTGTGTAAAAATTAGATTGATCTATCAAGTATTCTATGAGTGAGCACACATCAAAGAGAAAATGGTCACTTATAGACATAAAAAGGACTCTTGATACTCTTGAAAAGTGATCATTGTTTTCTTTGACGTGTGCTCACTCGTGAATGGCTCCACGGATCTATCTCATTTTTGCACAGAATGTAGTTGTTAGGTGTAAGAACACTTCTTTTAAGTTATTTTGCTCAATACTGTTCCGTTAAAAAGTTACACCAGTTTGATATGTGTGGGGTTGTTTTTTGGGGGGTTATTTCAACTACACCCCTACTTTGACACTTTTTACATCTTTTGATCAATGTGCTATGTTCATCCAAGCGTAAACACATACCACACAAAAATGGTACCGAAGATGTGGGAGGAGTTACTCTTTCAAAATATTATAATAGTTTGGGGTTCATAAATCCGTTTTCTTTTTAATGACAATTTTCTAAGTGATCATTTCAATATCAAAAGGCCTGTTGATAGAACAACACATTCCAAGGCTTCATTTCTGGTTGAAATGGTAATATGCCCTGAAGGCTCTCACTGCACCAGACTCTTGAGCTCCTGGTTTGACATCAAAAGCAATGGTGTCCATCACGACCCACATTGCTCTTGCCTGGCATGGATACTGTAGATCAAAGATCTGAAAGATCTTGTAGCACAAATCTACAGCTGCAACGAGACTCTTCTGCTCAAGAACGTGGTGCTCCAATACAACAAAAGTCTGAGCTGGATTGCAGAAGTGTCCTCCTAGGGCTAGGATGAAAGGTTGGTTCCTCCCATGCAAAGATTTGTATGCCTCTACATTGGTCCCCTCCTGACATGAAAGAAAAGAAAAAAAATTGCCACCATGAAATGTGCATAATAATTGCTTGTAACACACTCTCATATGCTGAAGTACAGTTGAAATGTAATGTTAGGTGCATCAGAAATTATCCAGGGGGTATTATTACTTATTTGACTGACCATTAAATCTAATCTTTAAATATACAGTGACATTGTTATCGACCAACTTAGTTATTCCTGGGTATGGAAAGAAACAATAGTGATATTGTGTCTTGGAAAGTTGCAAAAATAAGTAGAAATATCTCCAGCTAAGGTGCCACATATATCCACAGCCCATTGTGAAATATTTGCCATAGAATGTATCATCCCACAAAATTTGAGAGAAGGGCTATTTCATGTAATGCTTCTCACTTTCACCTTCTTACCCTCTAACCACTTCCCCTTCCCAATCTACCAACAAAAAAAAAAAAGTTCTTTTTTGGAATGGCCATGAATCTTCTCATTGCTATAATTACCTTTTGAAAGTCAATGAAATTATCCAAGGCTTCTTGGATGGAAGCTCTTCCTCCCTTTGTTGACTTCTTTCCAGGGAACAAATGCGAGAGAAGGCAAAATGCCAGGTTCATCCTCTCATCTGTATCAATAATATTAAAGAAAATTTCTTTAGACTGATGATACATGTTTATCATATTTTCATGCACTATTTGACTCGGCCTTCATTGTATCCATCGACTTAAAAAAAAAATATTTGTGACGACTTTTAATGCTGAAAATCTATAAATGAAAAAAAATTAAAAAATAGATGGAATCACAACTGCACAGTCAAAATTAACCCCTCCCCCCTTCCGATGTATATATGGGTTTGTTATTTGTTCCTTCTTCAAAAATAATGTGAATAAGATTTAATCTGAAAACTTGTTTATTTTGGTACAAACTACTCAATCATAGATTTTCTTCATAACACAATAAGAACTACAGAAAAACTTTGGGTGATGGTGAAGCGAGCAGTACAATTATTTGCCAATTTGCTTACTATATCTGTAAACAATATCATACCTTGACTGAAGTCTGTGTCTTTTCTATGCTGAACGTTAAATCTGGCCTTCCAGCCTGGGCTTACTCGGTTTGCATATTCTAGGATGCACGCAGACACCACCGGCCACTTTGTATAGAGGTGCTTTCCTCTCCCCGAAAACAGCATTTCGTAGTCTTGCTCAATCTATGAATCAGAAAGATAAAATCTATAGCATGCATATCTCATTGTCTTTTTTTTATGGGTGTATTTTTTTTCTTCTTTTGGCCATGTATTGGCCTGCATCAATTTGACATGAAAATCATAAGAATAGTACAAGTAAAACAAGTCGTGCACAGTCTGCAATGTGATCCAGCAAATACTTGGGTGGGTGAATGCATATTTACAAGATTAGGACTTCAAATTAAATAGATATTGAATAAACTGTATCAAAATTTATCCCAGTCAAATTTGCTTAAATGTAACATTTTGAATCATGGAATTCCTCTGGGAATGAAATTTAAAAAAAAAAGATAAAAAAGAAAATATAGATAACATGTCTGGACAATTAATAAAGTGGGTGAAATAAAAAAAAAGACCCTAACCTACTTTTCTAACCACTTCACTGGACGATTCTTGAGGAGTTCTTCATACAATGTCATTTTCAGAATGTGTGCAGGTATTTTTTTTTTTTTTTTTTGAATGCTCCATGTAGATATAACAGAAAAAGCAGTTATTTTTATGTGTACATGCGTATATCACATACATAGATCTATAACCGACTGTATTAATATCCTTCATCTTGATTTCGTTAGATAAGGGACCTGCTTATTAAACCGTAATGACAGTTAACAAAGGTAATGAAACATTTACTTACCATTCCAGGGGAAAGGAGATGTGGAAACTCATCCAGCACTTCAGCCACACAAGGCTTTTTCCTGGAACTTCCCGGCAGTGTTGAATGTACAAAGTCCTTTCTATATGCTGATGTCAGCTGCATTTTGGCCACAACATCTTTTTGGGGGGTGTTATGACTTTTCAACCATTCAGTGATGACTTTCATGTCTGCAAGATCTGATCAATAATAATGGAACTCTCAAGATATCAATCATTATCAAATCAAGCCCGAGTTAAAATGGATGAACCTCCTGTTCATCCTAGTATTTTTCTAACTTTAAGCTGTATGTTTTATCAGGCAGCATTAAAATTTAATTTGGCTGCTAATTAGTATCAAAGTAAACAAGGTTTTACCAGGTAGTATTTGACTTATTTTTTAATACAGTTAAACCTGATTAGTCGACCTTTCATACGTCAAATATTCGCCCAAGTCAAAGCAATCTTTAAGACCAGATTATGCAAACATGTGTTAATGTATACTCTTCTAGGTTAAATTTCTCCCAAGCAAAACAGATTTCTATGGTCCCAAAAGATTCAACATAGCCAAATTACCTGTAATTGAAAAGAGTGTCACATTACCAGCATTTACTCCCTTCAAGAAGAGCTGATTTTGCTATAACATGCATTTGCCAGACCCCAACCAAAGAAATTAGTACTTCAATGGGACAAAAAGGAAATACAAAATTACATTCAACTCAAAAAATGCAAAGAAAGTCGGATCCCTTTCTCTAAGTTTTGCTATAAACATGCCCATGGCGGCCAAACTATGAAAATTAACACAATCTACATATAACAATGGTTATTTACTACTTAGCTTGAACCCCGGGAACAATTTTTTTGCTACTGGGCACGTATTTTTTAAGCCTGCTTGACTATCCAAAAGGAGAACCGGAATCAACTGGACCAGTTACACCAGTAAAAATTCAACTGGTAACTCTGGAAATTGGAACAAAATAATACTGTTCCAGTTGAACTGGACCAGTAAAAATTCAACAGGTTGCATTAGACCGTTATATGCTTTGGAAATTATTGGTAACATCTGTAAGTGCATACCATAATTCATCTGAGGAGATGCTAGATCCTCACTGGAAGATATTGAAGCTATATCCTCAGGACTGCCAACCCCGACTTGCTTCATGAGCTATGTCCTCAATGACGGGGGCTGACACTTGTAGAACTGCTTCATTTACATTCCTGAGCAGCTCCCGTGTGTCACAAATGATGCTTTGCACAGTAGATGATGGCAGGGAAGAGCTTTTAAGTTTTGCTACATATTCAGAAACAGAATGTTTGATATTTGCTGATATTTCCTCGTTGGGTTTTTCATTTGGCAGCACTTCTGACTGATCTGATACACTTTCATCATCAGAAACAGCATTTTCATGAGAATCTTCATCACTGACATTTTGTGCAATGGAATCATGATATTGTAAGTGCCGCTTGTAGCTATAACCATGATAAAATGTTTTAAAACATTCTTGCACATGACACACAAGTTTTGTTCTGGTCTTCGTATTGATGTTATGGATCTTTAAATGGTTCCATAGATCCCCACTTTTTTCAAATGATTTCACACATTTGCAACACGAAAACATTTTCTTTCCAGGAATATCTTATGGCTGCTTACTAACCTTTCTCTTCCAGTTATCAAAACGGTTAATGAATTTAAGTCTTGGACCCAACTGCGGGATCACGTCCTTCACAAGACTTGCATCAAGCAGCTTGAATGCTGATAAGTCAATGCCACAATCTAAATGGAAAGAAAAAGATATGGTAAATTCCACTTTTTGTAAAAAATTATCAATTATCAATACAACGATGATTAACTAGGTGTGATTCAATCCATACAGAATACATGACAATCGCATTTTTACTTCAGTCATTTCTATCTATATCTAAGTTAGATGTAGACCCCTCTACATTGTAGGATCTAGCTTTGTTCTTAATGATTTGAGTCAAATAAAAAACAAAAACAAAAAACACCTGTAGGAAAAAAAATAAATAAAGAGGATTTATCTTTGTTATATTTTGTTTGGTATAAACAATTCTCCCTATCTCATATCATTTCGGGCACACTCAGAATTCGGAAGTCTTCCGATTTCGGCAGTCTTTTAATTATCATACATAGAGTCTACATGTAACAGTTGAGGCCTAGACTCTAAGTTAGAGTCTAGTCAGTAGCCTAGAATCTAGATCAGATGGAGTAAATATATAAATGCTATACAATGTTGATTCAAGATCAAAGAAAAAGCTGTACTGCTGTAGACCTAGTTTTAACTTAGACACAGCATGCACAGACCAAAATCAGGTACCAGCTAGGAGGCAGGACCGCACGCGACCACGGCCGGCTCAGCCCGGGGCTGCGCCACCCAGTACAACGGCTGTGCGTTCGAGCTGCAATACCCAGTGCCCGATCAGACAGTACCAAAAAAAAAATTCATGTTGAAGAATTAGAAAAGAATATATACTCTGGTCTACTGGTAATGCATACTTACTTCTAAAATTGACGATTTGGTCGGTCAGCTCCCATTTCCTCAACAACGAAGCAACTTTGTCGTCCGCCATTTCACCGCTGTGTACTCAGGTTGGTGTACTATTTATATAGGGCCTTTAGTATACCGTATGCATGTATTATGCACACATGTTTTTTTTCCTATGCGGCCGCGTGCTGTGCAGGGCTTTTCGTGGAGGCAGTGTAAATCTGGGAGTGCAATTTACTCAGAGTTAAGTAAAATTTAATGCCACTGGAGCAAACTTTACTCATCAAGAATGAGCAAAACTAAAAATAGACAAAAATTGGAGCAAACTTTACTCAACAAGAATGAGCAAAACTTAAAAAGGAAAAAAAAAGAGTAAATAGTCAGAGTTTGCTCAATATAGGAGACTTGTACGTTGTAAAAAGTACATTATTGCTCAATATTGAGCACTCTTGTGTTTACCTCGGCGATATTTTACCCCATGGATTTAGAGTGTAGTACGGCGGCATGGCTCCGAATTTGGGGGCATACTTTGCATCTTAAGGTGCCAAATGTGCTTTTAAATGATACATAATGAACAATATTATATGTTAAAACACATCTAAAAACTATTTCAATTAGTAACTTTAAAAGGAATCAGCAGTTGTAAACTTCATCAAATAAATAGATCGCTCACCTACTGGTATTAGGGCTATTACGTTACGGTCCGAATGTTCAATTGGTAATCCAACACAGAGCGAGTCTATATATTGTTTGGATTGTACTAAGGGTTTAATGTGCATCACTGGGTAAAGGCTAAATTTGCGTGAAAACAATTAGTTTAAAGACGTCATATTTTACACTTTCCACATGAACAAGTATACTTATTATTCCTGAGATTAAATCGCGGATAATAACTGATAAAGAGGCACAAAAAATGGAAAGAAGAAGTAGACCCATTACTGGAGCTAATTACCTGGAAACGGGCAACTCATATGAAGTAAGCAAGGGGAAGTCCCCCGCCCGACAAAATTGCGACAAATATAAAATAACGAAGTTTAGAGTTTTTAAAAAGTACACTATTATACTGTAAATAATCATTATATTGCTTTAAAAACCTTACAAATTATGGATTTGGACCTCGCATGTGTCAAAAGGTAGAGAATTAGGTAAACGACATTCAGCATGTTCAGATAGATCCCCAAATAAGTAAATGAGTAAAGAAAAAAAACAATGATTGCCGTTTTATGAAATGAATCGAAATCAGTTTGACATTTTGTCAAACATACAATATTTTAGATTGCGCATAATATACCTGTCAAAAATCGAATTAAAAAAGAATTGTGGCCCAAATTTAAGCTCTCTATCTTCCCTCGCTCGCAAAAAAATAATATTCTCTAAATACCACAATACTTATTGTGCATATGTCTTTGAAATAAAACTGAGCTAAGCAGCTGTTAACGGAACAACCGTCTTGTGAATGTACTTTTGTACACGCACCACCATTAGCTGTAATAAATCATTTGCATTTTGACTATACGATGATATACGAATGTATGTAGCACCTGCACCCCTATGATGAAATGATTACGCTAAAACCATTATTATACAACATTATATGTATAAAGAGGAAAAGCAATTTTACATTCTGACCCTGAAAAGAAAATGCAACCTTGATAGTAAACTACTCTAGAAGAAACGAAAATCAGAGAAGTATACTGTTGAAAGTTTGAATAAAATCGGACAGAAAATGAGAAAGTTATATTAATTTTTGAAAGTTAATGGGTACCGGTAATGTCACATTGATGTTAAGGCGGACAACTCTCAAATTTGTTCCAACAACAAAAAATGACGATTTTTTTTTTCCCTTCAACTTTTCAAATATAATAGACTCCCCATGATATACTTTGAGTAGTGCCCCAATAATTAAGGCGATTGGGAGAAAAACAGAAATTAGTGTTATTTTTGTAAACGACAAACGGAAGAGTTATCCGTCACTACGTCAAAATCCACTGACAAAATTGCCAATTTGAGATTCATATAGCTGTGGTAATCTCATATTTTTATCATCCATAACTTTTATATTATTGGTTTATTGATTTATTTCAAACTTTCGCCATTTTGTTTCTCTAATTTTCTGCTTTCATACGAATGAATTTATTTCAAGGGTTGGATTGCCCTTCAATAAGTCAAAGTGTTTAATGTGATTCAATTCACATTAACATAGTGCTTTTTGAAGTATTGTAGCCTTCTTGAGGAGGAATTTGGTGTCAAAATTATAATTTCATTACTAAGTTATTAAATTTCAAAATTGTATTACTCTCTCAAGAGTAGCCAGGAAAAAAAACAATGGCAAAATTATGCTAGCTAGCACTGACGTGAAGGGAGTTTCCATAGGCTTTGGACTTTATGGATTTTGTGGTATTTGGATTTAACCTTTCTTGAGGATATTTTAAACACACAAGGAAAGAAAACACACACAAGATAATTCAGAATTTGTATTGCCATACAACAGAACGTTCAGTGTCAGGAGGTCCGACTGTGATGCTTTTCAATTGATAAAATGTTTGGATCTTAACTTAAGGCCATTTAATGAACAGAACAGGCATTTATGGAATGTATACATTGCTACATAGGGGCCTTTTAAAGGGATAGTTGAGTTCTTGTTTTAGACCGCAAATGCCTTCAAAGTGCATGGTTATTGCTCTTATTATTATTCATGACATTTATATTGCTCTTTTAGGACCTAAAATTGCTATTAGGGAAGTTTTAAACCACAAAATGTGTGAAATTTAGTCCATACGGTCACACCAATTCAGCTCCACTTTCAAAAAATAAAGTGACCGTTAATTAGTTAATTGATAATAACAATACACGGCCCTGCTGGTTTTGCGTATTATAACCAACACGAAATAGCTAACATCGGCATTGGCTGGAATAAAACGTATGAGGCCCTATCTCGTTTTTTCAACGGCTAGTTCAAGTTATCGAATATTTGTGGGCCATTTAAATTGTATGTTCTTTCAAATTTGACACTCAGTTTTACATTATCTCACACATACAAAAATCAACTATCCCTTTAAAGACATGTAGGGGGTCATCAGGGCCCTGTTTCATATACATTTTTTATCAATAACAAATGCTAGGTTTCTATGGCAAATTTGCTCTCAGCCAATCAAATGCCACGATTTCTGAAACTTATAACAGTGATAGTAACTCGTTATTAATAGCAAGTTTTTGTGAAACAGATTCCAGGTTAGGATTCTTACAAAAAGCAAAATATATGTCCCATTTCTGTAACCAATTCCATATTCAATTCATTAACTGCACCAAGCTAAGCGCCTTTTGAGGCCACAATGCATATTGTTGAAATTCAATATGGCCACCATCCTGGTTAGATAGTAATGTATTTAAAAACTTAAACGCCAGAAAAATGTACTAATCCTATGTCATGGTTTTCAAGGTCAGAGAATATAATGATAATCCTCTTTCACAATATTGATGTCACATCACTTATTAATTAAGGATACCCTGAAAATCACTTTAACAGCTAGTTCCTCGGATAAATATATATTGTAGCTATTCCTGTGAACGTGAGTCCCGTCCTATTCAGGTTCCTATGCAGCCTGAGGAAGTGGAGAAATGAATGAAGAATGTGAATAATGACTGGGCCTGTGTTATGGCTCCTTTCCTAAGCAACTCAAAAAATAATGCAGACGTACTACTAATTCAAGCCATACCTGACGTATTTGTCATCTATTGTAGAAGCCACAGAAGCATCAAGATCCCCTATTGAGCTCCACACTTATTCTTCAGGTGACGGCCCTGAGCAGCCCGGGAAACAGCATATGTTGTGTTCGGCTACCTTTGGGCCAATGGTGTGACCAAATTGCGGAATCCTTGGACTGGATATCAGTCAGGCTTTTGATATATCTGCGATGAGAAGAAACACGTTGATGGATGTTTAATATTGAGACTGTCCTATACAAATCGGAACTAAATGCGTCAATCCGAATTCTTCTAGCTGAAACAATCACTAGAACCAAGGCTGCAAAAGGGAATTAGCAACCCATTGACCACCACCCTCGGCACCCTACAAGGAGACAATCTGCCTCCAAGTCTATTTGTATATCTCGAATCAGCGCCTCTTGATCTTTGCTGAAATTACTGACAATAAACATTAGAGATGATAGAATTTCTCTAGATGTAACATGCATGGATGATGCTGATGAGCTACTCAGGAACATTTCTCAAGACAGTGGAGGATACAGCACGGGGGAGCACGGGGGATAATTGTTCCCCAATGCCAACCCAATTAAGACATACATTGGTTACACTCACTAGGACGCCGGGGAGGGGGGGGGGGGGGGAGAGATTGGCAAATGACGAAAAAAAAAAAATTGGTTTGATGCTTTAAGATGGTGAGGATATTGCCCATATTTGGCTATACAATGCGTGTGTAATTATGCTGCATTGTTGTAGAGCGCTTAGAGACTTCTGATAAAGTAAGTGTTAGGCGCTATATAAGCAAGGATAATAATTATTATTATTACCCCATAACAAACTGACGAAACGGAATATGTCCACCAAAAGCGATAACATCATCTCCTTGGAAATCGACAGTCACAGGTATCCCCAACAAAGTGTTTTACAATTTGGAGTTCTCCGACTTCCAAAAGATGTTCCTGCTCATTAGCTTATATATGAGTACTTCGGGGGGGGGGGGGGGGGGGTGAGTATGGCAGCTAGCGAAGACACCCTTAAAGGGACTTGGTAACATTGTAAACATGAGAGAAAATGGTGCTAAGGTAGTGACTTCAATGCTAGATGTACAATTAAAATAATCTGAAAGTTGGAGTGAAAACGGACCATTATTAACGACAAAAATTAGGAAAAAATGATCTGATCAATACCTTAATTCTCCCAACTTTATTATTACAATTTAATTACATTTTAGGTGAATGTAAATCGTCAAAAAGGAATGAATTGGCTTTATATACCATTCCAGACATTTAAGTGTTGAAAGATTTTTAAAAGCCTTTTTGGGGTCTTATTTTCATGGAAAAACGGATGGGGAAATTCAGAAATGGTTGGGAGAATTTACTGTTAATCACTGTTAGAGGGTGTTGACCAGTGACAACTTCTTAGAAAACCATTAAAGGGCCCATGACATCGAAATACAAGTGTATTCCTGTTGGTGTGCAGTCATGCATACATATTTTGATATGTAAACTTCGGAATTTGTTTCATAGATCTTTAATATTTTTTGAAATATTTGTTTTTCAAACTTGCTAAGCTCCACCCCAAAAACCTCCAGATCTCATTCCCCTAAAGTGCACTTAGAAAAATAGAACATTATGCTACATAACTGGCCTGGGTAAAATGTTTTGGTTAAATAAAGAGTCTTAACCTTCTTAGACCCTGAAAGATAGTAGAGGCTCTGGGCAGACGATTTTGTTATTTTTCGTTACCTACATGTGTACCTAGGGCAAAAAAGTTGTCATCAAACTGGTAAAGTTATATGACCGTTAGATTCTCTTTACCTGTCAATCCCATATCTAAAACAGAAGAAAGAATACTCTAGACCATTTTGTTATAAAACAAATTACGATAAAGCTCACATGGCAGCTATTTACATATAAGATTTTAACAAAATTATTTAATCCCGGGGGCGCCTTGCTTAACTCACTTGTCACTCAATCTTATCCTAGGCCCTTTCTTGACATTGATTAAATATCATCAGAATCACAATTCTCTTTACCTAAGAACCCACATTATTTTGTAGAAGCTTTTATTATTCTAGTCGTTTTGAAATTGCATTTGACTTGCAGTGGCCATATTTGATTTAACCCAATGTGGCGGTCACATGATCAAATTAGTGGATCAACATCTGAATCGCAATCCCTGTATATTTTAATTTGACCGTCAACTCAAATAGCGGCAATTTGGGATTTTACCTAAAAAGCTGATCCCATGGGACGGCTTCTTGACATCGAACGATGAAATAACATCAGAATAAGATTTGCTATACTTGTAAATCCCATATTTGTAGGAAATATCTTTATTCTAGCCCTTTTCGTCTGAAATAATAATTGCATTCCAGCTCATCTAGTGGCCATTTTGAATTTGACCAAAATGACGGCAACAGGGGGCACCCTTCTTGGCGCCTGTAATTTTTTTTTTAATGGAACAGTAAGGTCGACATCTGGGTCAAATGTGGTGCTCTTAGAAGAATCTTCACCATACAAACTGCCCTATTATACCTAACTTTTTTTTGGACCCCATTAAAGGGGTCAAAATCGAATGCTTCAGACACACAAAAAAGCCAAATTAATACCTTTCACACTGCTGTAAGAAGCGAATAGTTTTTAATTATCAATTACAAAGTTATGGTAATGTAGAGGGGGCAAAAATCGATGTATCCCATTTTTAATAAAGGGAAACAAAATAATATCCCTCGCCTTTTCTGGAAGACAGAATTCTGCAGTCTTAATTAAATTTGTATAAATATTTTTTTTCCTTCTTGATTTGAATTTGACCGTCGTCTTCTTTTCTTCCTTTTCTCTTGCCAATATCATAATTTGTTCATGTATCGTTTACCAAAAACATCGCATTACAATAAACATGAACCAAATCCTTAAATTTGATCCCAAACGTAAAGGCTAACACCCTAAACATAACCATAAACCGTCAATTTAACCCTTACCCTAACCCTTGCCTAAAATAAGTATTAATAAACCTCAGCTGTAGACCACAAGGTAAAAAACAGATTACATGTATATTTCTTAGCCCAAAGGCCAATGAAATAATAATCATCATAATCTTGTTCAAACTTAAAATATATAGGTAACCGTACCACCATATACCCCAACCTTTGAACTACACCTACTATCGTGCTTCAGTTGGACTAAAAGGGGGTGGCGGGGTAGCATTTTAACATCAGGTAAAACACCCGTTGGGGATTAGCTGCAGAATAACCCACCATCCATGCTAATGAATTAGGGTCAGGGAAAGGGTTAACACTAGGGTTATGTGAAGGGTTAGGACTAGAGAAGAGTGTAGTTTGCATACGATTGCCTGTCTAGACATTTTCATCGGATCAGGGTACGGTAAGATAAAGTCTACTTTTTTATAACCCTGTTTATACGCAGAATAGTTAATTAATACGCAATGCAGCTCGGACGTAAAGTAGAGGAGTGTCGTTAGGTTGTAACTACCCCCTAAGTGCGTCTGATTTTCGTATTTTTAGTTATGACTTTAGTGCAGTGGGGGGGGGGGGGGATAAATGAATAAGGAAAATCAATTTTATAAACTAACGAACGATAAGCTTTGAATCATCATTACCATTACCATTACCATCGTCATCATCACCCTCCCCCTCTCCCCCTCTCTCTCTCTCTCTCTCTCTCTCTCTCTCTCCAAAGGCGGTAATCACCACGAAGATAAATGTAAGTCACATAGTAACACTAAGTTGATCGGCATCGATGACCACATTATAATCACCGTAGTCGTTCAAGTAATGTGCGAGAAATTTGTTAAAATTTAACTTTTTCAGGTATAGCAACTAACCCGGAATCCTTCTTTTTTCTTCCTTTCTTTTTCTTCTTCTTTCTTGTCTTCTTCTTTCTTTTCTTCTTCTTTAATATTTATTTAAGATATCTAACATGCATTCTTTTATTTGGTAATCAGAGTTTGCTATCATAGCAAACTTTGATTACCAAATAATAGTACATTGCTGCTGATATTGCTGTGGTCCCATTTTTCTCTACACGTTGCAATGAAAATGTCAAATAACGCCTTATATAGTAAACGAAAGTAAAGAAGCTACTGTTCATAGTTCATTTGCTTTATTTGCTTTATTTGCAATAAAGTCAATAGAGAACTTGTCCACGTTGAGCAGCAGTGCATAGTCTGAAAATTCTGTCGCTGTAAAGTTGGAAGTACAATACCCGCAAAATATGAGACGGAACCCCATTCTCTTCTTCAAATTTACCTTTAATTTAGTTTTGCAGATTAATATTTAGGGAATGGTCGCACAACATGATTGATAATGAATAATGACACTCTATTTCTTATATTTAAAAGTGCATGTATATTCATGACTTTTTATACCCATGTTTTATTATACTTTTCCGCTTTTTCTTGTTAATGTTATGAACAACAGAGGATAAAAACTTGCCAATTGAATTCATTTAAAAGATTTTTCTTCCATTCTTATATTTGTTGCATTGTGCCGAATCTGCATAATATTCAACATAATAATGTTTCATATTTTGAATATAATTATTCCTTCATGTTTTAAATTTGATTGTCTTCTTTTTAAAATTCCTTTTCTTTCGTCAATATCAAAATGTTTTCATGCATCTTTTACCAAAAACATCGCATTCAAACTGAACCTTAACCCAATCCGTAATTTTGAACCCAGACCTATGACTAACACAATAACTTTAAAGGCGGACACACTAACCTAGCATACTCAGCCCTGAACCACACGGTACAAAAAACTAATTTCATGTATTTTCCTTAGCCCTAAATCAAATGAATTAATCATTATCATAATCCTGTTCAAACTTTAAACTTAAAATATATAGGTAACCGTACCACCATAAACCCCACCATTGAACTACATACACACTTTCGTGCTTCAGTTTGACATGCATTTAAGGTTAGGACTAGGGATAGGGTTAGGTCTAGTGTTAGGACTAGGGTTAGGGTTAAGACTAGGGTTAAGTTTAGGACTAGGTTTGATGTTACAATTAGGGTTACAACTAGGGTTAGGTTCACCCATTCAACTTGTTTTGGATGACCTATTAATCCAGCTTTTAAAGAGGTTTAGCATGGAAAGGCAAAGTTAAGATGAAGTCATTTACGAATCTTCATTAATGAAGATTGACCTCTTTATCCAATCTTGTTTCCTGAGTATTAAAATCGACCATCTTTCAATCATGATGAAAAATACAAAGACATACCAATACTGCATTCCCTCCACGTTAACACACATCAGACACACATCATCGGCACCCCCCCCCCCCTCTGGTGCAGATTGGAGGCCCAATGAAATAGTGAAGGGGAACAAGAGAATATCGAGGAAGATGCATGAGAAGGGAGAGAGAATGTAAAAGAAGATGATATGACACCCTACGGCCCCTCCAACACCCTTCAACTCTCTCCTACACCCTCCAACTCTCGCTCTTGCTATGCTACATCGCCGCATGCCCTCATCACAACATAAATAGCCACACACTGACTTATACACACAGTCAGAGATACAAACATGCGAACTGAACACATCTAAACAAAAAATAAAGCACATGAAAAACCGACTGTGTTTGGGTATTTCTACCATGCTACTATGTATAATACCTCCTACAAAATGTGAAGAAAATTTAGGTCGTGCGACACACGCTCCTACAAAAATTGCTCCACAATAGTTGCCAATACGTCTAACTGATTTCCTAACTTCAATCCTGGACTAATACTATACCTAACCCTAAAAGAAACTTAAATAAAAGTCCAATCTTAACCCTAAACCAACACTTTTCATGAAATAAAGCCCAGAGCAATTGTCAACAGTGCAAATGTCGAATCATTGCAAACCGATCATCATGTTCCTGAATAAATATTGATTACATGGTGAGCTTTTTCATTACACTATTATATTTCAGCTTGACCTTTGTACAATAAACTAGTCTGATTGGATACTTTGAATGGAATGTATTGCACTTTTATCCCCGCATAAATATAGCAAATCTTATTGAAATAATGTTTATAACAACATTTACACAGATGATATATCAATAGCCTCACAAAGAAGATATGCTGTGAACATGTTTACAACTTTAAAATGCTTTCATTTGTTACAAAGAGCATAACTGCAGTCAGATATTACCCACAAATATGGATATAGGGAATTACCTGAAATATAGCATAAGAGGTAATAAGGCCAGGCAAAGTAAATAATAAGAATGAAGTAGGTACTTGGTCACATTTGAATACAGAAAACTTTCGTAGCTGTTAACTAACCAGTTTGTGAAATTTGACATGGTTACAGAAAAGAAAGGAAGCCATATAAGAATTTAGATGATGACAGGGGACTAATAATTTTTACCTCTCATATGCTTAGTACAGTATTGAACTTTTGGAGGGGTTAATTTCAAGGAGCTTGTGGAAAGGTTATCATTTAGCTATCTAGCAACACAATATCAGAGAAACCTGAACAACTAGTGAGGCAGGGGATGACCAACTTTTGCACGAGCGATATGACACTACATATACAGTGCGTCCCAGAAAAAACGAAACCGAGAAGTATCGATGTTTTATCATAACTTAATCACAACCATAATTAATGAATGATACATCTTTGGAAAGCTTAGAGTCTCCTCTTTCAGTTGATGCTACTCAGATGATGCATATTTTACGCATGAGTGATTAAAAGCAATTTGAAGGAAGGAAACCAAAAAGACATTTGGCGGGCGGTATCTGAATTTCGAAGAAAAATTCACATTTCTAAAAAGTTGAGTTTCTGCCCTTTCATATGACACCTCAATCAGGAAAAATGAGCGAGGAATAACAAAGTTCTGATTGTTTAAAGTAGCCCTTACATTTTCATAATTTTAACAAACGAATTCGTTTTCACTGGGTGCCTGCCGTAGCAAAAAGCAGATTTGACAAAAGACTTAACTCCGTTTCGTTGACAATCAGCCATGCATGAAGACTCTCGTCTACGGCTGATTGTTAACGAAACGGAGTTAAGTCTTTTGTTAATTTCGTTTATTGATACGGCAGGCAGCCAGTGAAAACGAATTCGTTTAATAAAATTATGGAAATGCAAGCACTACTTTAAACAAACAGAACTTTGTTATTCCTCGCTCATTTTTCCTGATTGAGGTGTCATATGAAAGGGCAGAAACTCAACTTTCTAGAAATGTGAATTTTTCTTCAAAATTCAGATACCGCCCGCCAAATGTCTTTTTGGTTTCCTTCCTTCAAATTGCTTTTAATCACTCATGCGTGAAATATGCATCATCTGAGTAGCATCAACTGAAAGAGGAGACTCTAAGCTTTCCAAATATGTATCATTCATTAATTATAGTTGTGATTAAGTTATGATAGAACATCGATACTTCTCGGTTTCGTTTTTTCTGGGACGCACTGTATAAGGGATGTCATTTGGTTCTTGTGTACATGCACATTTTTGCAAATGTAACATAAATAGTATGGTTGAATGCTCAACATCTTTGTTTATTTGGGTTTATTTTTATTGTTGAAATCATCTTGTAATAAAAACTTATAAGTGGTATTCCATAACCATTCTCATAATATTGTATTATTATTCTAATCATACAAACAATGGCATCACATATTTAGTATATTAGTTGCAAGATGATTGTACACCTAATTTAGGTGTACAATCGTCTTTAAAAGTGGACTGTTTCTGAATGCCATTTTGATAATACCATCAAATAAAGATATTGTTTCCTTCATCTGCATTTGAGAAAATAAATGAGCCGATACATGAACTGGATATAGCATTATTATATGAAAGTTATCCATGTCATTTTGTGTATGTACATGTACAGTATATGAGATGTAATGCCCTTATTGTCTGACACTTTGTAAATGTATGAATAGTGATGCTGTATTCGGACCTTTGAAACACTACATCAGAACATAAGCATGCCACCGTATATATTTATACATGCAGCATGTTCGAACCACAGCTTCGTTGTTAAGGTAAGTAGATTACTCAGATTCAACTACATGTATATTGAATTTTGATTTTAAAAATATCCTCAATGATCCGCACACAAGCATCACAACTCACAAGAGGTGCTAGAACAAAATAAATAAAATCAATCATGTTATGTTGCTTTCAACATACCAGCAGACTGGTTGTCCTTTACCATTTTTTGGTTTAATCTACAAATTGTATTGTTTTATTATTTGCTTATTTCGTTCATTCAGTTAATGGTAAAATATTTAAAGAAAATAAGAATTAAACAGTAAATGACAATGAAATATAGGTTTCTAGCATTATCATACGATAGTACAAATGCAGTATTGGCAAGAAGGGGTCAATAAAAAAATTCCATTAGCTACCAAGTTGTTCATAGTACTAAAGGTAGAACACATCTCAAAGAAATTAGTTTGCATGTTATGGGAATTATTAATCATGTCAGCCACTGTCGTATATCTTTCAAAACAATTAGGCCCGAATTCACAAAGGAGGTTTGTCGACAAACCTCGGTTTGTCGACAAACCTCCTTTTGTTTCGACAAACCTCCTTTTGTTTTTTACAAGCCAGGTTTGTAAAAAAACGCGTCAAAACGCGTCATTTGACGTACATAAACCTCGGTTTGTCGACAAACCTCCTTTGTGAATTCGGGCCATAGAGTTTGAACATCTATTCAGATCAATAACGTGGAAATGTCTGTGAAATATGTGAAAACCAGAGAAGCCACTATGTTTCATGTGGATAAGTCTCCGGGCTGTGAACCAAAAAGTATGGGATTTGAATCCCTGTCGCAGCAATGAATGTTCTTTTGGCGAAATATTAATCTTCTTGCGCCACACCCTACCCCGGTGAGGTCTAAATACCATAATGGCAGCCGTGCTAAAGCCGGGGGTAACAATAAGAGAGCGATAGACATAAGCGCCATTGCGATATAGAAGACTCCACTATTATTATTAGAAATAGTAACAATATTTCATCAGACAAAGGACCAAAACCAAAAATGCATGATTATCATATTAAAAAGCTAAAAAGCGCTGAATTCGAGACTTACCCGCATTGCCCGACTTATTGAGTAAGTGTACGCTATACACAATTATGCTACAAGTACAATGATGGCAAGGAGACGACTTATGATAGCGAATAATACTCCCATAATGCATTACACATATAGCTCGCTCGACGTCACTACCAAACTATCCAATCGATGACGTCAGATATTGTATGCGGCGGCAAGTATATTTTGTGAAACTATCGAGAAAAGCCAATAGAGTGCTATTTTTACCCTTTTTACTCGCAAACTAGTTTACTATTTGGATTAAAACGCAGCCATTGTGATCTAGAAATGCATTGAAGTCCTTAGGATGGGATAAGTTATGCCTTATTTTAATCCTGAGGTGCATTTTGCAGATAAAGTCAATTTTTTAGAATGTTCCAATTGGTTTAAGAGGGTATGCAAAGCAGTCATAACAAACTAAGCCAACAGTATATCGTACGCCACATTCGTCATAATATACATGTTAACAAACCCCTTTTACAACAATATCATTGATATTTAATAATTAAACAGTTAGTTAAATAAACCTACCTATATGTAAAACACTGAAATAATTTGTTGAAATTTGGGGAGTTTATTGAAGTAGTGCACAATTGCCCCCCTCTGTAAATAATACAAATAGTCCAATACGTTTCATGAATATTTATACATGTTGCTTCCTCGGCAATATATGTTTGCCTATCTTGAACGGTAAAGTAATAGGTTCCTCACATTTTACCCTGTAAAACCAAAGAGATACTAGCTGGTATCTCTTTGGTATAACCTTCTATTCAATACAATAAATTTCGACGTGTTTTCAAACAATTAATTATATAATGTTACACTTTAAAGTGTATTTCATATTATGTTCTAATTTTGTCAATTATGTGAATTTTGTTGGTGAAATGTGAAACAAATAAACTTGAACTTGAACTTGAACTTGAACTTGAAGTGCAAAAGGGGAAGGGTGTCAGAATTAGCTATAATTAACCAATCAGAACTGAACTATGATAATTCAAGCTTGTTGAAATAAAAACAACAGGGATCCGTAAAACATAAACACCGCAAGCGATTTCATTATGAATGGTTATGGGTACTTAATTTTATTTGTTACAGATGTCATTTAGAAATAAAAAATATGTTTGAGATAATAATGATTAGAATATGATAATTTCTGTTAATTTTGTTTACTTGCCTTTATCTAGTTTCTGCAGATCATCAAATTTTCTACACGGGTGGGTTGTTGGTACTGCATGGGGTCAAATATGGGGGGGGGGGGGCGAAAAAAATAGCCTACCTGCGTGTTAGACGGCTATTGATATGAAGAGCAATGTACGTGATATACATGTACAATTAGTTTGATGACAGATTGTAAATAGTTAATGACTGACTAATTGAACCTACGAAGGCAAAGTCTTACTAATAAAACAAATTAAAAATACATAACAAGCATTAAAGTGCCAGTTGTGAATATAAAGCCGACCACACACAACACGATCGAAAAAAAGGCGATTGTATTTGATAGGAAATCTAAACAAGCATCATCTTCCTGATTTAGCTTGTAAATTATGATAAAGATACTAACAACCTGAATTTTAGTGTATCTTTTCTAGTCATAAATTAAAGCCGAATCGGCTTGAAATCGTAGACAATGGAATTACTGACGTTCTTTCCCCCAATGTCTTCTTGAGCTGTGAATAGTTTATTGCGAATTTTGTTTCGATATAACAGATGACAGGTGATTGTTTGGGAGAGTTGCTCTAATGACTAGGGGGTGATTACAGGGGCTCGGCTCCCTTGGGGGTAAGGAAGGGGGCATATTCCCTTGGTCTAAACCTTGTGCCACTCAACAGAAGCAAAGCATGCTCCTCTGCGTGTCAATTATTTTCTGTCAAACAGGTGATCATGATAAAGTATAATGATGATAACAATATTTATAATGATAATAATGATAACAGGAATAAAAAACAACAACAACAAAAACAGCCAGAATAATAATGATAATAATATGATACATTTAGTGTAGTTCAATGCAGAGTTGATTATCAGAGTGCTTTACAAATAACAGTAGCATTTTAAAGCAGACAGTAAATAATTAAATAATGAATTAACCACAAAACATGTGTGCGAGTCTGCCTCGAATCTGGCATCAACAGTGATATTTGTCCTACGTAGACCTGCGCAATGATATAGCCATCCTATAGTCTAAACAGATTACTGACCATTTCTGTTTCTTGCTCAAACCATAACGGACTAAATTTGTTTAACATTCTTATGTAGACCAAATATATATATATATATAAATAGTAATTACAACAAATGAAAAAAAGGATCCTTGAGAGAGTTCTCTTCTTTACTATGACCGGTTTCAATCTTTTTTCTTCAGATAGAAGAGAACTTTCTCAAGGATTTTTTTATTTCAATCGTCTAAATTATTGCTTGTTTATCGCCGTGACGGAGGATTATCAACATTACATTATTTATTCTATTTATATATCTACATGTATATATCATCAGAAGAATAAGATAAAGTGGACACCATTTGTGATTAAGATTTCAAAATAATATTTAAAGCCCATCTGCACTAGTGAACAGGAGGGATTATACCACACTGCAAGGTCACTGTACAGGTGGTATCATATCAACTCAGCTCTCAATTAACATAAGCAAAGAGGATCATGGGGGACCAATGGTCAACGATTATGCATTGTTTGTTATATAGAGGGCGCATTTAGCTTAAGTAGTGCAGTGGGCCTTTAATATAATTTTGTGTTGGGATCGGATTTAATGATGAGGAATTTATAAATGAAGCAACTGAATACAAGTTCTTTATACAGTTCAAATAAGGTGCATTTATTCGGAGGAGTGCAGTAACTCTCAATGCAATATTACATTGTATATAATTGAGATTACACGTAGTATATGTTCAGCGGTTGATGATTGAAAACTTTATTATCAGGAAAGTTTTTCGGGGAGAGAAACAATGTTTGGATGGGTGACTTAGGGCGTGTTCATGCTTCACTTTTTCTGGCCAGAATCAGGCATCTGTTACGCGTTTAGTTTAAAACACGGTTGCGTCCATGCTTACTTTTGTAGAATCACCGAAAAACGGCGATCACGATCGCCGATCGTAAACTCACAAAAAGATGCATGCGTTTACAATTTGTAAACGCGTTTAAATGGGGTCAACGCACTGACCTCTAGTGGGTCTACGTAGCATGCACAGTGAAGGTTTGCAAATCCAGCTGGAAGACCAATTAAGGCCACACAAGGAGAATTGCCTGGATGAGCCAGAGAAGTAAGCATGAACAGTACACCGTGGAACTGCGATCACGATGAGCGTTTACGATGAGCGTTTCAGATCGCTCATTCTACCTTCAAAATCAAGCATGAACGCGCCCTAAAACATGCTTATGATTAGTCAATGGTCAGGCCTGGTTGCTATGGTATTATGGAGAGTGGCAATGGAGAGGTGCAAGTGACTGGGTCATTAATGGTCAAATGTTTATAATTTAAAGATAATGGGGGGGGGGGGGGTTAGATCATGGGAGTGAGATAAAGCTGACTGGATGAAGGAAGATAGGAGTGATACATGTACTACATAACAATAAACTTATCTTTCATGTATCAAACTTAGCATACCGTAATCGTCTTCATGGTGATATGCAATTGGAATTATACCGTTCAATTGGAATTATACCGTGGGCATAGCCACTTAATTCAATTCAATTGTATTTCTGTTTCCAACAAAACATTACAAATCAATTATAATCATAATGAGTAAATAAATTTACAAATTAGTAACTACTAATGGGAACTACAAATAGGGCGGGAAAAGGAAATAATACATAATAAGTCTCTAAATGAAAACTGTAAAAATGGGGCGTTTGACCATTGAAATGTTGATGATCATTTTCATCTTGTAGAGTCAAATTTAAACGATGAAACAAAGAAGAAAAAACATCGCGAGAAACATGAAAGGAGAGGCATCGTGGCCTTGGTCAGAATCCATGCAGTCCTCAGACTACAATTTACATTGAGAGCTCATTATGTTTCATTCTTTGTTTTCATTGTTGAACAAGAACATCTTACAGATGCACAAGTTAGTTGATATTTGAATGGCTACTTGCTCTATTTTTTGCAACTTCCCGATTGAGACATTCCAGCGGTTGCATGAATGTGCCAATCCGAGCGTAAGAGATATTGAAAAATTGATCTTAATCGTGTTTATTGATGATGGTAGAGAATCAATAATCCTTTAATTGTATATATACAGTGTATTTTATTACATTTCATTGACGATTTATATGACAATTTTGAATAAAAAAGAGTGCCAAATTTTTTTTGCAGAGTAAATGTATATATAAATGTATAACATGTCGAGAGGATGAATTACGTATATTTAAGATAGATGATAGGAATATGTCAGTTTTATGAACGCTATTCTTGTTATATACCAGCGAGATAATTCGAAAGATATAAAACAAAACTCTTCTACACAACATGGGCAGTTTAAATCTATGGTTGATAAAACTAGAAGCTTGTAAGCTGTATTCACCACGCTAATGGAATCGCGACAATTATAATCTGTCTTGTTTTGTACTTTGTATGGACCCACAAGAAAACTTGTCACCTCGTTAATGACGTGATCTCTCCAGCTTTCACAACATCTACCAAAACCCAAAAGCAATCATTCTTTTCAATACAATGTTGATTTTTTTGTGACTGAAATCAATTACCACACTTAAAAATGAATCAACATTTCCTGTTATAAATTTAGAGCTAGCCTGATCAACATTTTGGTCTCGAGTGTGGTATTACTACGTTGCTCAGTCTTCGGCGTGAATTATTATTTTTTCTTCCGTTTCTGAACACGCTCGGTATCGCTAAGCGTGACTCCTACATTGCAGTCTCAATAAGCGAGTTCGTAATTAGGATTTGCGCATGGGCAGATAAAGGTCATTCGTACCCAAATTGTAAAACCATTGAGACGAATGCTCGGATCGTGCTAATGAAAGTTACGTAATCAGTATTCATTTATGCACCAAAAGTATATTTATGTGATACACAGGTGGAAGTATTCTTCTCAAGAGGCAAACAAAAGGTATTCATGAAGCACCTCCATCACTTTGGCAGTGATTATTCTAAAATGCACAGGTGGGAAGTATCCATCGTGTCTAAGATCTGTGGATATTTTGGGGTCATGCGGTCCAGAGCTATTTACGAACTCGCTTATTTTAGAGCGATAAAAAGACCTACCGTTATCTGAAACGATATCCATCAATTTCTAAAGCATTTACATATTGAATTAAAATTGAAATTTAAGTTTGTGTATTGTATATTTTACAGTCTTTGCTATCAGATATCTGTGCGAAATTACAATTATAAAAGGTCACAGATTGAACATTCACATCCTGGTTTCGGCGTGACGGTCGGGTATCGGGCGGGAAACCGTATCGACTCAGGCCTAAAGAGAAAGGTAAAGGAAATACAAATGCAATGTCAAGAAAGAGACAAGAGAAAAACGGAAAATGCGAACTAAAGGAAACATCACATTTTTGCCAAACACATAGATAAGGAAATTAAGAAAGACATCAAAAGGAAAACAAAGCAAAAAAATGAATCAACATTTCCCGATATAAATGTAGAGCTTGAAATAATTCTGACCTACATAATTTCAAAATGGGGTGGTACCAGGGCAAATTAAAAACTAATGCCTGGATTACATTTGCCCCGGGTGCTGTAAGGTAAAGTGGTCTACGATTTTTCGTGCGATTTTGGGGGCATCGTATGAGGCTATGGGCTACAATGTTTGTGCTCACATTATCTACGAGCATCGTGCCATTTCTTGTATTTGCCCTCGGGGGCAGGCCGGGGCAAATCCGTACACAGGCTGATCGGAGATTGTACGGAAATCGTGCAATTCCAATGCAGTAGCCGGGCAGTCTCCGCAGCCTCCGCACGGAAATCGTACAGTGCAGCTTTCGTCTAAAGGCGCCGTGCCGTTTTTAAGCGGTTTTTTGCCTCCATGTTCACCGATAAATCGTGCGTTTGCTGCACGATCAGCGCGAGTCCTCCGGGCGATGCCCGTACGGGGATTGTGCAGTGAAACCTACGACATGTCTACGGACTACGAGCTTAAGATTTTTCAAACTTGTTTAACTTTTTGCGAAACAAAATCGTAGAGGCTGCGGAGCCCCGCGGAGCCCCTGAATCCGTACGAAAATCTCACGGCCGCCTCGTTACTCCGTATGGAGGCTGCACGGAAAAGGGGATACGGGCAGGATATGGGCTCCGTAGACTAATCGCAGGCCAAATGTAATCCTGGCATTAGTGGGTATAAATCTGAACATACAGGACAATACCATTGCCTCTCTATAATCGATAATCGAAAGGCACTTCGATGTTGTTTCGAGGGCATTAACGTATTTTCCTTCATCATAATATCGAAGGTATGCCATTATTTTGTGGATATTTTGACGATTAATACCTATCACATTTTAATTTTAATAGTCTGATCAACATTCTGGTCTTGTGTGTGGTACTACCTTAACCACCTTAGTCAGGACTGTAGCTAACATGACATTCCATTAAAAAAAAAAAAACATATCTATACAGGCACTAATTCGATAGTAAAGGAGTTGATGACGCCTCTTGTCCAAATTTAACCTCCCAATTTCTAAATTCATTGAGCGGACTAAATAACTTTTAATACGCTTATTTTCTTTTTTCTTTAAACTTTTAATACGATTATTTTCTTTTTTCTTACACCATGTGTCAGTATCTATTCCGTACCTATAATTTTGTTTGTAAGGTTCAGAATATTGACAATTTCTCAACCTTTGCACGATCAACGTCTCTCCAATATGAGGTTAGCAGCCAGACCAAATACCAATTTTTTGTACGTCAAATCTGCATTTTGCGTTTTTTCACTAAAGTGGATATTTTGATGAAATATAGCCCGGCACTAAAATTCTGATAGAACTTTTGCGGCACTTATAATTGTTAAATATTTAAGTTATTGAGTGGGATATAAAGAGAATTATCACATCGTATATGTATAGCATAATATGTGGTCGAGTGGATACGTCGCCGGACTGTCGATCACAAGGTTCGCGGTTCGAGTCCCGCCGCCGCACTAATGTCCTTTGGTAAGATATTGATCTACATTTGCCACACTCCACCCAGGTGAAGTAAATGGGTACCTGGTAGGAATTTATTCCTTGAAATGCTAGAGCGCCGTATGGCAGCCGTGCTAAAGCCAGGGTAATAATCGGAAGCACCAGGAGTGTCAAATCTGACTGACATGAGCGCTATACAAGAACCCACTATTATTATTATTATTATCTTTATAAATCACGTGGGGCTTACCAAAAGTTGACTATAATTATAATGGGATTCTTACCACCCTCTGGCAAATATTCCTCTGCAATCCCGAGGAGACGGGCTTTTATGAGCGCCTTCCTTAACTTGCCTTCCTGCTCATGGCAGCATGTATTTCTCTTCCAATCGAATAACATTCTCTTGGTGCCAGTAGGTGTCACATTTCCCGACTGGTTGGATACCATATACATATCAATGGCAACTTTCGGAAATTCTAGGTGAAGTCCCAGGGTTAGTACCCTATTATTGTCGGTACCCACTGCTTCCCCGATGTCGTTGAGTGTCATTTCACTGATGCCAGTCATACTGAAAGAAATGAGTGACATTAAAACATTAAAAAGAAGTTTGGGAGTAAAAAAACCATTTCATTGTTCTAACTTAATAATTGACCTTTTCTGAATTATGTTATAAGCCTATAAGATATTTAATAAGTTAAACATTACTGATCACAACCGTCCATGCACCTCTCTGCGTCTGCTTTACGACGAATTTCGTAAAATATCCTCGCGTCGGAAGCACTGGTCTGGACACGCAAGCGCCTGCAGGAGGTTTTTCGACATGTCCCATAATTTTTCCGTGTTGCTAAAAAATATATTATTATTATTTATCTAATAAACGAACGTGACACGCGCAGCCCTTATACGTCTTTGCAAGCATCGCGCGCACTTTTATGCGAGCATAGTGCGGCCTACTTGCGGTAGTCTACGGAGCCGCGTGGGGGCAGTACGGAGTCATACGGAACCGTAAGACATCGCACTGCAGTTGCAAGGCACCTGCCCGGGGGATGTGAACTCACCTTGGGTGTCATTTTGTTCATTGGGATCCATTTAATCAGAAAAAAAGATGTTCCTAAGAAAAAAAATCATTTAGACATTGTTTTTTGCCCCTTATTTGAAGTTATGTAATAATGTCATTTTTTCGTGTTTTGCACACTTTCTTAGGGTTTGTGAATTATGTGCTAACATTTTACCCTGTTTCTCAGCAGATATAAGTCTAATCTCCACCAAATTAATAAACAATCTTTGTAAATCATATAAGAATAGGTAGGACAAATTGTATTAATTTATTTGATTGTCTTCAATTTTTAATGACGTCATAAATTTGAATATATTTTGATATGCAAATTTCTGTCTCAAAACCTGTCAAAATCACTTGAAAGTTGTATTCTGTCTGCTAATATCATGAAATAAGTTTTCTAACCCCCTTATTTGGTGTAAAATTATTCATTGATATGTTATCTGATGTTTCCCGGAAACAAATTCAGTATCAGTAAACTCGTATCCCCACCCCCACCCTCCCCCTGCATATTACGATTAATACATACTGTATATGCAATGTACATTCAATTAAAGTTCCTGTTTGAAAAAACAAAGGCTCAACGAGCAGTATTTTAATTACTGTTGGGGCTAGCCTGTTAACATCAAAATAAATCAAATCAAATTCAAGTTCTCCTGAAAATACACATAACACATGCACACTATTTGAAATGCAGTGTTCTTTCTTTTCAATTTATGATATCATGAAGGGAAGTACTCTGTACAACTTTCCTTTGGTATTGTGAAGTTAAATGATATGTAAAATGATTGTGATCTTCTTTCACTGTTATAGGATGATTTCTATTTCTATTATGTTTATAAATTCAAGACAGTATATTACGATATACAATATTGTTTCCTTTTATAGTTATAAACATGTATCAGCCTAAAAAAAAGGGGGGGATCAGACAAAGTCAACTTCAATTCAATTCAATTTATTATTTCATAAAAAATCACATATAATATATATACATTGAGAAGTGTACTGGATCATTAGCACCCGATAAAGCCGATCGCTTGAGGGAAGTGGGTGGACCCATAACATAAATGACAAATGTGGAAAATACAAAACATTAAAATTCACAATAAAACAAAATGCAAGACGTATACAGGACATTACAAACTAAAACACATTCATGATACAGAACAACATAATTTATATGGTAATTGTATGCGGCAGGGAAGTCATTTATATGTGGCAAGAAGACGCAACTTGAATTTCGACTTGAAAGAACTTAGAGTGGTCACATTTTTTATTGAGTTGTCAATATTATTCCATAATTCCCCTCCTTTTTGTTGAATAGAATTTACCTTTCGTAATTTTAAACGTGCATATGGCAAGAAAATTTATTTGTTGTATCTTGTGTTAACATTATGTTTCTTATTCAACAGTTGGACATTAATCCCAAAAAATATCTACATTATCGTAAAATGAAACCATGACAGATAAAATACTGGTCTGGTTAAACAAAAACTGTTCAAATATACAAATAAAAAAAATTGGGTTTGAAAAGAAAAACTTAAAACAATCAGCGATTAATAAGAAGATCAATAAAATATGGTATTGCACTTTGTTTAAAACGAGAGGTTCTCTTAATTAGTGATCCAGCAAAAACAATACATCATTTTCCACGCCTTATTTGTAATCGTTCAAGCTGGCATCGTTTCAAGGCGTCTTCATAATTATTATAAATTTTCCCTAGAATGATTTAACATACCCTTTTCTGAATTCTTTCTAAATTCTGTATGTGCTCTAAGGTAAGACCACCATTTAAACAGGTGCACAATACTCTAAAACAGGACGAATGTATCCAACATATATTTGAATTAAGTCAGGAATTGGTAAATTATATTGCTTAACCATTCTAAACATGTATAGTTTTCTATTGCACTTTTTTAAAACTTCATTTATGTGAGTGTCCCATTTCAAATTTTGCTGGATGTAGACTCCCAGAATTTGTATAGATTTTACATATGAAAATTGTGAGTCACCAATACTAAAAGTCTCAGGAATAGATGGATTTTTCATAAATGTAATTCTCATTGCAGTACATTTTTTAGGGTTTAGTTTTATGTGATTACTCTCTGTCCATTCTAATGAATTATCTAGTACATGTTGTAATATTGATTGTTCCTGTAAAGTTCGACCTTCAAGTAGAGTAAGATCATCAACATATTTAAAATATAACAACGATTGATCTTGGCAAGCATCATTGAACATAATTAGAAATAAAATTGGGCCTAACTTCGTACCTTGAGGAACCCCGGCATGGGTGGTTACATATTCAGAAAAAAAAAACATTTTGATATTTTACACACTGAGAACGTTGTTCTAAAAAACTTACTATCCAATTTATAATACATGGTCTGACATTGATATCTATCAATTTCCTAATCAAAATATTGTGATCCAATCGGTCAAATGCTTTGGAAAAATCTGTACAAATAAAAGTAGACATAGATTTTGGTCTCTCACAATTTTCGAAAATGTTATGCAATAGTTTAATAAGATAGTGAGATCTACGGGAAATCATGAACTATTCTTTGACCCCTGTTCCCTACTCAATTGGAACATTGGAACTTATTTGCTAAGACAGATACATTTAGGGGCCTACACTAGCTCCTGAAGGATGTAGAGAACTCGCAACATCCACCTACTGACAAGACCGTAAGTGGAATATGGTTACATAATGCTATTTTCTACTACCTAAAAGAGATGCCTGCAAACTTTCACGATATTTGCATCAAAATGCACAATGTAGTGTTGTCCAAATGCGATGTCATCTTCAGCACAGACATGTGAAGTCAAGTAAACGGACACGGCCTGGGTGTGCAGAAAAGAGGATGAATAAAGGAGGCAAGACCAAAAGACTATCTGACTGGAAGCAGTTCCTAACGAATGATGAGAATAAGAAACAACTTATTCAAGTTCTTCTGAATGTCTGGAGTCAGCACGGCATGGCTAAGAGGCTGTATGGGAAAAAGATGATATTCATCAAAGAAGGAGAAGCCCAACTGCTCACTTCTCGGAATGGGAGAGAGACACTGCGTTCTGAGATTCCATCTCTCAACTCAACCCAAGAAGAAACAGATTCGTGATCCCTACTGCCAATACGGTAAAGGAGCAAGGTTATGATCATGTGCAGATCAAAAGCCCAGACACGATATATGTTTTATATTGCTTCATTACGCGCATCTCACTCCAGACATTACATTACTCTTGCACACAGGGAGAGGCAACAAGCAGCGGTTCATAGATGTCACTCATTTTGCCAAGCAGTCCTCCCCTGAATATTGCACAGCACGCCTTGAGCTCCATGTTTTATCAGGCTGTGACTTCACAAGCGCCTTTAAAGGAATTGGCAAAGTCGAGCAAATCAAATTGTTGCAGCAACGCAACAAGTTTGTCAAACCTCTGGCAGGACCAGGTGATTCGTGGACTGAACCAAAGGAGTTGCTTTCCAACCTGGATTGAATTTAAATTAAATATACATAATGTACTAATCGTACTATGTGGGGAGGGGGTGGGAGGGGAGGGGTGCGTATACGAGTTGACTGATACTGATTTTTTTTTTGTGGGAAACAACATATCAATGAATAATTTTACACCAAATAAGGGGGTAAGAAAACTTATTTTATGATAATAGCAGACAAAATACAGCTTTCAGGTGATTTTGACAAGTTTTGAGACAGAAATGTGCACATTCAAATATATTCAAATTTACAACGTCATTAATAATTGAAGACAATAAAAATTAATTCATTTAATTTTGTCTACCTATTGTTGTATGATTTACAAAGATTGTTTATTAATTTGGTGGAGATTAGACTTAAATCTGCTGAGAAACAGGGTCAAATGTAAGAGGACACTTTTTTTTTTTGGGGGGGGGGGGGTCTCGAAATTTGAACATTTGACATTTTGTTCCGTTGAGGGGGGGGGGGGGTAAGGTCACCTTTTTGGGGTCAGCCAGTGCAATAATGTTTTTATTTTTTTATTCATTAAAAAAAAAAAAAAAAAAAATCAAAATGGGAGGGGGGGGGGGGGGTTTCCGAAAAACATACACATAAAAAAAACTCAAGGGGGTGGTTTAACCCGAACCCCCGAACCCCCTCCTCCCTGCGTACGCGCCTGGCTAAGGGTATAATGTGCATCACTGGGTCTTGGTTCAGAAATCAAAAAGGGCTAAAATTTGCGTAAAAACAATACGTTTAAAGACGTCTAATTTGGAATAAAAAAGGAAAAAAGAAGGCGACCCTTTACTGGAGCTTATAACCTGGAGGCAGATGCGCTCCGGGAGGGGGGGGGGGGCACAGTGCCCCCACTTTTTCAAGTACCCTAAAAGTGCCCCTTTTTACACAGGAAAAGTGCCCTTTTAACTTTGTAAGAAGTGCACCTTTTTACATAAAAAGTGCCCCTTTCACTTTGAAAAGTGCCCCTTTTAATTTTGAAAAGTGCCCCTTCCCGTTTCTACCTCTGATAAGTGCCCCTTATATTTCGACAAGTTCCCATTTTCCTTTGCAATAAATGTCCATTTTCCATTCTCATAAGTGCCCTTTTTCATCTCTAGTAAGTGCCCCTTTTCTATGATAATAGGTGCCCTTTTTCATCTCTAGTAAGTGCCCCTTTTCAAATATGAGAGGTGCCCCTTTTAGTTTGACAAGTGCCCCTTTTTCTTTGTAAGAATTACCCCTTCCCTTCTTAATAACTACCCCTTTTCAATTCGGATAAGCGCACCTTATTTTTTCACGTGCCCCTTTCCTTTCTAATAAGTGCCCCCATTTAAAAAAGAGCCCCTTTCCTTTTTCATGAATGCCCCTTTTCACCTATGAAAACAGTCCCTTTTCATTCTCATAGCCCCTATTAAATTCTAAGAGGTACTCGTTTTAATTTGACAAGTGTCCCTTTTCCTCCTCATAAGTGCTCTTTTCATCTTCAATAACTGCCCCTTTTATTTTGACACGTGTCCGTTTTCCTTCCAAATAAATGATCTTTTTCTCTTTAATAAGAGCCACTTTCCCCTTCTCGTAAATCCCCCCCTCCACCTCGCGATAAATGCCCCTATTAAAATCTGATCGGTGCCCCTTTTCTTTTAACGAATGAACATCGACCTCTACGGGGTCATCAGGGCCCTGTTTCATATAACTTATACCAAACGCTAGGTTTCTATGGCAAATTTGCTCACTTCCAATCAAATGCCGCGATTGTTGAAGATTATAACAGTTATACCGCCCTATTTCCAGACTTTCATTTGTATCAAAGCTCATTGAGAGGGCGGTAGTCAGTCAAATTCAAAATTATCTAAATGAGAATAATCTGTATAGTTCTGCTCAATCTGCATATAGAGCTTTTCACAGCACAGAGACAGCTCTTGTTCGTGTCCAAAATGATATCTTGTGTGCTCTCGATAAGAAACAAGAAACAATATTAGTGCTTTTAGATTTTTCTTCTGCGTTTGAAACAATTGATCGTCATTGTCTTGTACAACGATTATCCTCACGGTTTGGGAAAAGTGGAACTGCTTTGCAGTGGTTTATATCTTATTTGACTGGTCGTTCTCAGTCTGTTTCAATTAATTCTGTCTCCTCGAAGAAACACAATATGTGGTGCGGGGTCCCACAGGGCTCTGTCGCCGGCCCGTTACTTGTTATTATGTTTACGTCTCCCTTGCAAGATATCATATTGGCTCACAATATATCATGTATGACATATGCAGACGACGTGCAATTGTACCTAACATTTGATTCTGGAAATCGCTCTTCTTCTGTTCAGAAGATGTAAAATTGCTTAAAGGATGTTAGAACCTGGGCATTTCAGAATAAGCTTTCTCTTAATGACTCTAAAACCGAATTTCTTCATTTTCATTCCAAGTTTTGTTCTCATGTCCCACAAATTAGTTTACGAATTGGGCAGTCTGTAATTAAGCCATCCGTTATGGCCCGTAATCTTGGTGTTGTTATGGATTCTTCCCTTACTTTGTCTAAAAATGTTGATGCCATTTGTAAATCTGCTTTGTAGCTATAAGGAAAATAGGAAAAATTCGTAGGTTTCTCGACCAGAATACAGCCCATCGTCTTATCCATGCTTTCGTCACATTTGGCAAAAAATAACCTCAAAGCTCCAGCGTATCCAAAACACAGCAGCTCGTCTTGTTTCTTGTGTTCCTCGTACTTCTCACATTACCCCTGTTCTTCAAAAACTTCACTGGCTTCCTATCACTTCTCGCATTACCTACAAAATCCTTCTCCTTACTTTCAAGACTTATCATGGTTTCGCTCCTTCATATTTTTCTGAACTCCTTCCTCGATACACTCCTGTCCGGACTTTCTGATCTGCTTCTCAATCTCTCCTCTCTCGGTCTCACACTATTTCATACAAACAATACGGTCAACGTTCTTTCGTTTATGCAGCTGCTTTTCTTTGGAACAATCTCCCCCTTGAAATTCGCAATGCTAGCTCTGTAAATTCATTTAAAACAATGCTAAAAACACATCTCTTTAAGTCTTGTTCCTGAATAGCTCTTTTGACCTTTTGCCTTTTAATATATTTTGTGTAGATTACCGTAGGATACAATTAATTTATGAACTATTTGTATTTTGGTTGTAAGTGATTTGTAATTATGTACATGTATTATTTTCATTTGCAAAGCTTAATGGTAATTTAAATTGATATAATTTGTAATGCAAATTCTGTTTCCTTTACTTATCAGCTATTTTCTTCTAAACCGCTTAGAGGCAATTTGCAATTTGCGGTATACAAATATCTTATTATTATTATTATTATTATTGTAATTGTTATTGATAGCAAGTTTTCGTGAAACAATGTTCATGTTAGGATTCTTACAAAAGGCAAAATATATGCCCCATTTCTGTAGCCGATTCAATATTCAATTCATTAACTGCGCCAAGCTAAGCGTCATTAGAGGCCACCATGTATATTGTTAAAATTCAATATGGCCACCATCCTGGTTGCCTTAGTAATGTATTTCAAAACATAAAGGCCAGAATAATGAGCTAATGCTTTGTCATGGTTTTCAACGTCATATCAAATAATGCGAATGCTCTTTCAGAATATTTATTTCAACATCACTTATTTAAGGATACCCTGAAAAGCGCTTTAACAACTAGTTCCCCGGATATATATATTGTAGCTCTTCCTACGAAGGGAAATATCGTCCTACTAAGGTTCCTATGCAGCCTGAGGAGGGATCGATAAAGAATGTGAATAATGACCAGGCCTGTTTCTATGGCTCCCTGCCTAAGCAACTTAAATAATGATGCAAACGTACTAATTCAAGCCGTAGCTGCCATATTTGACAAGGCATCAACAAACCTGTAGTTGTGGTATTAATTCTCATCTATTGTGCCACAGAAGCACCAAGATCCCTTATTAAGCTCCACACACTCTAAAAATAGAGTGCAAAATTTTGCTGTGCAAAATCGCTGTTTAAAAAAGTTGGGTAAAGTATTACCCAACCTTGTGCCAAACACCAAGTCCCTTCGAAATTTCATTACACTTGCCATAGTGTCATATCAAAATTCGACTGTGCGCATTTCCAGGGTAAGAAAGTAACGATGCAGATTAATATTTGAACCACGCGTTGGGTAAACACAAGTTTTGACACCTAAACGTTGGTATTATGACACAACTGATGTTAAAAACTATGATTGAAGCGCTAGCGTGGTCGGTCGTTCCGAATTAGCTGTTCATCGAATTAATCGTGTTCAAGATCGACAGAGGATGGACGACTTTGTTCGAAATAGACTACGATCATGCACTTGTGTCTTTCCGCAGCATTTATTTGCATGCGTGTAAATCTTCTCAATATGGACATGAAATTCCTCATAATTCTGGACAACACATTATTCGTATGGAGAATGTCATCCGCGATGCAGTCACCTACTGCGAGCACGCCAAGCGAAAGACTGTCTATAGCCAAGAGAGAGAGAGAGGTCTGCTACTTATACACTACACTACATATAGCATGTACTTTTCCAGCCAACTCCTCGGACAAATTTTCTTTTTTACCCAAATCTGTGTAAAAATAAAAAATCATACAATAAGGTTGGGTTAAAATGTTACCCAACTTTTGGGTAAAAAATTACACAAGAACAAAGTAAACGAGTACCCAGGATGAGTTGGGTAAAAATTACCCAATGTTGTGTCAAAAAGGGAACATGGTTGTCGTTGGGTAACATTTTAACTTTTACATTGGGTCAAATATATTGCACATCAGTTGGGTAAAACATTAAACATTTGCTGGGTAATTTTTTACCCAACCACCCCTGTGTCAAATTTTACCCAACAAACATGCATGTTCCCTTTTTACCCTCGTAAAGTGTAAAATTTTACCCAATATTGGGTATCTTTTTTTTAGAGTGCACGTATTCTTCTGGTGACTACACTGGGCAGAATTCCCAAGTTTGTTGGTTTTGAACCACATCAACAATAAAGTTGACAACGTGTTTTCTGCAAAGCTTGGGGAACAGCAGATATTGTATTTGGCCACCTTTGGACGTGTGTCAACAGTGTGAACAGATTGCGGAATCCTTGATGGATATGAGTCAGGCTTTTAATATATCTGCGATGAGAAGAAACACGTTGATGGAAGTTATTGAGAATGTCCTATACAAATCGGAACTAGATGCGTCAATCCGACTTTTTCTAGCTGAAATATCACTAGAACCAAGGCTGCAAACGGAAATACGCGACCCATTTACTACCACCATCGGCACCCTACAAGGAGACAATCTGCCTCCAGTACTATTTGTAATGTTTCTCGAATCAGCGTCTCTTGACCATTGCAGAAATTAACGACAAGAAACATTAGAAATAATAGAATTTCTCTAGATGTAACACGCATGGATGATGCTGATGAGAATTCTCAAGACGGTGGAGGGGACAGCAGAGGGGAACCCGAAATAATTTCACACCGATGTCAACCCAATTAAGACATAAATTGGTTATACTCAATTATACCCCTAGGACGCCGAGAAGGGGGGGGGGATTGGCAAATGACGAAGAAACTTGGTTTGATGCTTTAAGATGGTGAGGATGTTGCCCATAACCCACAGCAAATTGACGAAACGGAGTAACGGCCCCAAACCACACGGTGTAAACACATGAAATAATCATAATCACAGTCATGACCCCTCCCACTCTCTCTCTTTTTCCCGAGCTCTACCAGAACTCATTTTTCCCTCGGACAGTAACTGCGTGGAATGCACTTTCAAAGATCACCCTTGACGCTACTTCACTGGAGGGCTTCAAGGGAGCGCTTCCACCAAGCATCTAGACCAAGAACTAGAAAGTTTATTCCTCAGCACTACATCCTGACTTATGGATCCTGCTGAGTATCGTCGTAGAAGTAGAAGTAGAAGTATGGTTATCTTGGTCGCAAGGCATAGTTGTCGAACCTCATGAAATGTCTATGAAATGACAGGCTCACTATACACATTGGTGGTTGGGCTTCAGTCATTGGATTTAGAGAGGGAAACACACTGAAGATGGTTAAAGCAGATGATAATGATGGAATTGATGATGTGGTGAGACAGATACGTATATAGGCCAGGGATGTTGAATACAACAGTGCGAACTATGATCTGTCTATGTTTACCAAAGCCAGAACCATTGAGACTGAGAGTACAAGCCCGCCCAATAAACAAAATCACGTGAAAATCACGTCAATATCAAGGTATCGACTTGAGGAGAGTTACGTTCTTCAAACACCGGACATTTACGTAAATGTGTTAATACGTTTATTGCACTAGGTCACTTAAAACACACGTACACTAAATCACGCAATTGTCACTGCAATATCACCATTATAATGACGTGATTATCCCTACCTTGGAGACCATGGTTTGGAAACCTAATACTCCCGTGTTTTTTTGGTTATGAAATTACATCTTCATAAACGAAATTATCGCGTCACAGAAACACGTGAAGCGTTAGTGATAGTTTTAGTCAAAATATCTGCGTGAAATTCACGTGAATATTACGTCGAAGAGGAAATATATTACTGTAACCCGCGTTCAACCCAATAATTACGCAAATGTTACACAATAAATAAACCAAAATAATGACGTTCTCATCCCGTTTCTGAACATCGTGTTTTGGATCTTCCATAATTACGTCCAGGCGCGCCGGAAGCAGTTTGGGATCAGAGGATTGGGGAAGGGGGGGGGGGGGGGGGTGGTTGCAAACATCCCAGAGGAGAAAGCTAGTTGCAACTGGTCCAGTTGATGAACCAGTTAATGCCAACTGGTAACCCCGGAAATTGAAATGGGCTAAATGATCCAGTTGATCCAGACCAGTTAGAATTCAACTGGTCTAGCTGAGCCATTAGAACCATTTGGTAAAACTTTCAACCAGTTGAACGGCAACAACACTTCAATACTGGTACGTCTGTATTTCCAATGTAAAGGCATTGGTAATAAGTAGACTTACATAATTTAATTTAATCGAATTTTTTTCATATACTTGTATTTTATTGAAATTATTTTAGTTCTAGTTAATGTTTTCCTTATTCATGTTTAATTAAATGTAATTTATACGAAGTAGCGAAATGTCCTAATAACTGGTAACTTATATTTGTAGTATTTTCGAAATGAATTGCATATAACTAAATCATCAGTAATTAAGAAACATGCTGTAAATTCAGATAAACTGTTTAAAAAACATAGATCTGCACGCACCCCATATTCAATATGCAAATTAATTTGTGTCAGCTGGTTCAACTGGAAACATGCCAACAGTCAGCCAGCAGTCATCATCTGGTGCAACTGGAAATATGCACACAGACCGGTTATCAACTGGTGCAATGAAAAGATGCCAACAGTCAGTTATCAACTGGTGAAAATAGAAATATGCAAACAGACACGGGATTATCACCACGGAACTTAAATGGTAACTGTGAAACCATCAAGACACCCAAGAATAACTCATTTTTCACACCTGGAAATCACGGAATACCCAGCTTAGATTAATAATCCGTTTGAGTCACGAAATCATCACCGCGGAACTGCTGGCAATTTTGAATACCATTTACATAGGTGTTTTAAGACACCTAATAAATACTAATTTTTCACAACTCAATATCACGAATTCACAGCTTAGATTAGTAATCAGTTTTAGCTACGTGATCATCACCAATAAAGTTATGGTAACTTTGAAACCATTTAAAAAGGTGTTTTAAGACACCTAATAATTACTAATTTTTCACACCTAAAAGTCACTTATGCCCAGCTCAGATTAATAATCGGTTTGAGTCACGAGATCATCACCGTGGAACTGCTGGCAACTTTGACTACCATTTAAATAGGTGTTTTAAGACACCTAATAATTACTAATTTTTCACACCTAAATATCACGGATTCACAGCTTAGATTAGTAATCAGTTTTAGCTACGTGATCATAACCAAGAAAGTTATGGTAACTTTGAAACCATTTAAAGAGGTGTGTAAGACACCTCAGAATTACTAATTTAATATAACCAGAGATTCACGGACAGAACAATAAGACGATTAGCCGGTGTAAGTAACGTGATTATTACCATCAACCTTGTATAACCTGTGAAACCAATCGATTAAGGTGCTTACAAGACCAAATAATTACTTATTTATCACCACCATCAATTAACGGACAAAAAACTCGTTGCTTGGTCAAGTGGTTATTTGGTCATAAACACGTGATTTACAGAGGTAAGTGGAATCACGTTACTCCAGTCGCGTGATAAATTGGTGGTTTTTAGGTTAGATGAAAACGTGAACAGGAGTACCTTTTTTGTTTAAATGAAAGCACGTGTCGATAACGTTTAAATTTAGTTCAAAAGGCACCATACTTTAAAATCACTTAAAATACACTCCCAAAAGAGGTTACTTTTTAGTGTTTTGTTTATTGGGCGACGTTGCTCAAACTGGTGGCAGAATTCCTGGAAAAGTCATATTATCTCATGAATTAATAAATAGTTTTTCAAAAGTGATTTACAATGTTGCATTGCACCATTTTTAGGCTTTATAGATAAACAATGACAATGAAGTCCATATTGTACACGTGCTTATTAGCTCATTAATGCTCATCGTGCTATTTAAGACAATTGCATTACTTGGAATCACAAACTGGTGTCATAAATGAATCCCTCGTCATGGAAAACCCCAGAAAAGTCATATTATCCATGTGTTCAGTCTTCCTGGATTAAGATAAGCAACATTATTACATATGGCACATACAGTGTATATGCTAATTAGGCTAATTATACGACATCTACATGGAATATCTTCTAATGAATTAATGTGTAGTCTTTCAAAAGTGATTTACAATGTTGCATTGCACTATTTTTAGGCTTTATAGATATTACAATGACAATAAAGTCCATATATCGTACATATGCTAATTAGCTCATCATGCTATTTAAGACAATTGCATTACTCAAAAATAAATATTGGTGTCATAAATTAATTCCTCGTCATGAAAAATCCTTGAAAAGTCACATTATCCATGTTTTCAGGCTGCCTGGATTGAGATTAGCAACATTATTACATATTGCACATATATGCTAATTAGATTATTATGCTAATATGGCTATTAAAAAAGTTGCCCGAGGTTGCCAAGCTGGCAACCAAGCCAAATTTACTTCAATACCCATCTAGAACACAAATCAACAAAAAAACCTTGTACTTATCAACTTTTTCGGGTCATGTACATGGTATATGGTACCGTCTACTGGACTAGAGGCGGTAATCACCATGAAGAGAAATATAAGTCACATATTAACATTAAGTTGATCGGCGTTGATGACCAAATTATAATCACCGTAGCCGTCCAAGTAATTTTCGAGAAAATTGTAGCTTTTTCGGGTATAGCAACTAACCCGTTTTGTCCATCTTCTTTCTTTCTTTCCATTTTCTACTTCCTTCTCTTCTTCTTCTTCTTCAATTTAATACATCAAACATGCATTCTTTTATTAAAGATTGTTTGGTAATCAAAGTTTGCTATGGTACATTGCTGCCGATATTACTGTGGTCCTATTTTTTTTTCTCTACACTTTGCGATGAAAATGACAAATAACGCCTTATATAGTAAACGAAAGTAAAGAAGGAGACTATAGGCTACGCTCATAGTTCAATTTCTTTATTCGATTTATTTGCAAAAGAGTCAATAGAGGACTTTTCCACTTTAAGCAGCGGTGCAAAGTCTTATGATTATGTCGCTGTAAAGTTGGAAGTAAAATATCCGAACAAAGTGAGTCAGAACCCTATTCTTTTCTTCAAACTTACCTTTAATTTATTTTTGCAGATTAATATTTAGGGAGTGGTCGCACATCATGATTGATAATGAATGTTTTTTTGTAATATCCGATTTCTTATAGTCATAAACAAAAGAGGATTAAAACTTGTAAACTGAATTCATTTTAAAGATTTGGTTTCTTTTTTTAATATTTGTTGCATTGTGCCAATCTGCATATCATTCAACATAATAATTATAAATAAATAAAATTCTTCTTGTTTGAATTTGATCAACGTCTTCTATTCTAACTTTTCTTTTGTCAATATCATAATGTTCTCATGTATCTTTTACCAAAAAACATCGCATTAAAACTGAACCTAAACCAAAACCGTAATTTTGACCCCAAATGTATGCCTAACACAATAAACAATAAACCTAAACATTTTATTTAAACCTAATACTTATCAGCTATGTTGTCTTAGGGACGTTGCGCTTCAAACAATTTTTTGTTTATGCACTGTTCCTACTATCTCGATGTAACCCACTGAATTTTATTATCTGTAAACAATTATTTTACATGGTGAATAAATAAAACAAACAAACATAGCCATAAATCGTCAATTTAACCCTACCTAGCATATATTCATAAACCTGAGCCATAAACCACACGGTAAAAAAACAAATATTATGTATATTCCTTAGTCCTAAATGAAATGAGTCAAATCATAAAAGTAATCCTGTTCAAACTATAAACTTAAAATATATAGGTAGCCGTAACACCATACACCCCAACCTTTGAACTACACTGTCGCTCATAAAGTTGGAATATTGATTTTTTACCCCAATTTATGGAATTATTTTGACAATGATTTATTCCTAATAGATATAGATAATAGTATACATTCTCGGATTTCAATGAATAATAATTTGCCAGTGTTTGTTTTGCTAGAATGTTAAAGCATGTGTATGCTACTATGCTTATTAACTAGGGAATATACGCCCTTAAGTCATAAATGACAGTAAAGAGGATTAATGCCCGACAAACGAGCACTATAAATAAATATGGTACATCGACACGGTTTTGATCATGGGGCCTCATAGTGACGAGGCCATTGCTTGGCCACTGAACCATGACTGTACGCAGCGGGGGCTAGGGTAGGGGGCAGTTCCCACAATTTTTTTTTTTAAATGCAATACATTTTTAATAATTCATTGAATTCCCCCCGGTCCCCAACAGAAATCAAATCTTCTGTGTGCCCATGCCTTCTTTGAGCCATAATGTTATTGGCGTGTGCAGAAAAGGGTCTGTTGAGCCATACTTGGAGGGTATGTCTCCTACCGCGGTGCTTTGGATCACCTCCGTCTTGATTCTCTCCACTCACGACGAGAAGGTTTTCTTCTCTCTTTTGCACGTGACCTTCTCACGTCAGCTCGCCATCGTGACTTTCTTCCAAAGTCCCGACGATCACTGTCTGGAAGGCAGTTACGCAACTCACATCTTCTCCATGAACCAAAATGCAGGACCACAAGATATTACAATTCTAGTATACCATCAATTGTTCTATTACTAAATAGGAATCCCGACCTCCTCATATAGGTCTAGCTATTTCATCCTAAACCTCTATTTGAATTTGTATGTAGTTTTATGAAAAGAAATGTAATTTCTAGAGATATAATTTGGTTAAATGCAATTTTGATAAGTGTAATTTTTATATTGCAAGTCGGTTTTTTATATCAGGTATTGTATGTTTAAAACAATGATTAATAATTACATTTTTTCGAATCATCTCTTTATCATGTAATGTAGACACCATTACTTGAACAGTTAGCCTTTTATTACACTAATAAATGATCGGCCTTCAAACTTCAGTGGAATAGCTTACCCCACTCAGTGCGAAATGCTCAGACCAAGAATACCCTTTGTTCTCTTTTAAGCAGCGATGTTAAAGATAGATTTGCCTTTTTTTCTTTATTTCTTTCATGAATATTTACATAAATTTCTCAATATAATAATTTGTTAAAATCTGAACAGATCATTGATAATAATCAGAGTATATTTGTATCGATTTGAAATTGCTCAATGAAATTTATCATTCTTACTACGGCTTTGTTTCATTATTCACTATTATTCTTTACTTATTTTCTGTTATATGTTACTATGTATTGATGTTTTCGATGATGTTTATATTGTTCAAGTAGTTTGTATCTTCCTATATGTTGCATTTGTTGACAGGACCCCCTGGAAAACAGTACTGTGGTTACTGACGGGGCTACCCTGTTTAAATAAAACGGAATAAATAAATAAATAAATAAATTAATAAATAAATCAATAAATAAACTCATTATTAAGAAACCATGTGAGACTGGATGTTTGCGATCTTACCCTTCAATCTCCTATCATTTCATTTATACAAAATTGATCCGATAAATTGTTATAAAAGATATTATCATTGCCAATCTATGCAACTCAGAAGAACAACGTATATTATCTGACTTTTTAGATTTCACCTTTGAATGCAGAAAACTAACATAACTCTTACCATGGACCTACTACAAATGGACACTGATTGGTACCATAATATATTCATGCACCTGAATCTGTCAAAAGTATCATAATGACATAATGCTTCCAAGCTTTGATCTCATCACGACCGCAACCAGTCAGCCATATAAAAACACAGAACTGTGGATAAGTCTCCGGACTGTAAACCACAAAGTATGAATTTTGAATCCCTGTCGGAGCAATACATGTTCTTTTGGCAAGATATTAATCTGCATGTGCCACACCCTACCCCGGTGAGCTCTAAGCACCATAATGGCAGCCGTGCAAAAGCCGGGGGTAACAATAACGGAGCGCCAGACATAAGCGCCAATGCCTTCCCAGGTCGAAAAACCAGTTGAAACCAGTAAGCAACTGATACTAGTTAAAACCAGTAGTTTACAGATACCAGTTGAAATCAGTACAATTAACTTTTTAATATGGAAATTGAAACAACGCCAACTGGGACCAGTTGACAAACCAGTTGACATCTGGGACCAGTTGATATTTCCAGTTGATTTACCAATAGATTTACCAGTTGATTTACCAGTTGAAATTTCCAGTTGATATTGTGATAACCAATAATCAATATTGGCATGATCTGGCCACCAACGAGACCATATTTATAAACTCTTGCAATTACCCCATCACAAAGATCATTTGAAGTGGAATTACAGATGAGTATCATTCTATGTAGGAACAGAGCTTCTACATAGATATATACCAAATTATACATGCTGTTTCCAGGTTATTAATTACGTCTTAAATTAGATAAAAAAACATGATCAGACATATATAATATATTTGACAATGATTGACTAAGAAAATATAAATCACAAAATTGATGTGCATTGTCACATTTGCTTGACAGATCATGATAATTTCATTTTCTGTGAAAACATGCAAATTAATCATGATTATGCATAAGATATATTGAACTGTTTTTTGAGCTGGTAAATCAACTGGTATTCTACTGTTTTTCAACTAGTAAATCAACTGGTAATCATCTACTGGTTTTCAACTGGTAAATCAACTGGGAATCATCTACTGGTTTTCAACTCGTAATAAGCAACTGGTAATCATCTACTGGTTTTCAACTGGTAAAGCAACTGGTAATCATCTACTGGTTTTCAACTGGTAAAGCAATTGGTAATCATCAACTGGTTTTCAACTGGTAAATCAACTGGTAATCATCTACTGGTTTTCAACTGGTAAATCAACTTGGGTAAATCAACTGGTAATATAAACTGGTCTCAGATGTCAACTGGTATTTCTACTGGTTTTCAAATTGTATTAACTGGTGTCAACTGGTACCAGTTGAGACTAGTTGAGACCAGTTCAAACCAGTAGATACCAGTTGGAAATCCTTACTGGTTTCAACTGGTATCAACTGGAATTTCGACCTGGGTATTATACAAGACTCCACTATTATCAGAAGTAATGGTACTAATATTTCATCAGACAAAGGATCATAATGTACAAAACTATACATGCATATCATAATAAATCAGCAAATAATCGCAGAATTCGAGACTTACCCGTCCTGTAATGAGGAAGTATACGCTATACACATATCATAATACCAGTACCAGGGCAAATATTGAAAGCTTGCACGGCGACGACTTATTGGGGCTATGCATGGGAGTATTATGCGCTATCATAATATTTACACATATAGCTCTGGGA